>JANHFP010210110.1:0-12928 GCA_032468135.1 Calamaria suluensis
AGACATACCCAGTTCCTGCAACCGTTCTTCATATGTTTTTGTCTCCAGTCCCCTAATCATCTTTGTTGCTCTTCTCTTCTCTACTTGATGTAGCTCCAAGTTGCATAAGGTCTTTGTTCTTCAAGCAGATTTGGAGAATCCTCTTATGTGGCCTCTGCAAACTCTGAAAACCATGTAGAAGCGCATCTGATTCTCACACAATTTTTGGAGGTCTCCAGGGGCTGCGCAAGAGCATTCTTGCAATGCCTCCAAAATCCACGTGAGAATATGAAGTGCTTTTGGGAAAAGTTATCATTGGGTGAGGGTAAATGCTGACATGTTGTGCCATGTCACCTTTGACACACACAGGTTCACCACCACTGAGTTCATGGGTGGTTTTTACCAGTTCTCCGAACTACTCAAAATTTCTGCTACCAGTTCTCTCAACTACTCAAAATTTTCGCCAACAGTTCTCTGAACTACTTAAAATTTATCTTACCAAGTCTCCAAACTGCTCAAAATTTCTGCTACCATTTCTCCGAATTACTCAAAATTTCCACTGCCACTTCTCCAGAACCTGTCAGGACCTGTTGGATTTTGTCCCTGGATTAGACCCCATCAGTGGATTCAACCTTGCAACATCTCCTGATTTCTTTTCCTGCCCTGCATTCCAAGCAGTAGAGAACACTATGTGGCCTGTTCTGTACTGTCAGTCTAGAAGAGCAGCTAGTAGAACAATCTGCACTGTTGGAGAACAGGGTGAGGAGGTATTATCTTCCATCTCTTCTTTGTGAAAGACCTCATGATGGGCGGGATTTTAAACATGCAGTTTCTGCAGGCCCTGTCCCTTAGCCTAGATTACTTTGTAAGGACGATATATGCACATGGCCAGGTCTAGAAGCAACCTGGAATGCCTTTCACATTATAGTAAGAAAATATCAGTCTTGAAAGCCTTTCCACATTCCTTTATAAGGTAAAGGTTTCCCACACGCATATGTGCTAGTCGTTTCTGACTCTAGGGGTTGGTCCTTATCTCCATTTCAAAGCTGAAGAGCCAGCGCTGTCCAAAGACGTCTCCATGGTCATGTGGCCATATATGGTCATGTGGGTCATATATACCCATTACACGTTCCTTTATATATACTCTTAAATTAAGCAAAGTCAAGGTGAGGTTATTCTTTCTTTCTTTCTTTCTTTCTTTCTTTCTTTCTTTCTTTCTTTCTTTCTCATGCTTTTTTTCTCAGAATGAGTCTCTTGTACAAGCCCCTCTGTCGTTTACACGTGGCACACACTTATGGCTTGCACATGCCTTCCTGAAGTTCAGGTTTGCGTTTCTGCACAATAGTACAAAAGCCACATATTTCACAACCTATTCCTTTCCCTTCTGACATTTTGCTATTAGTAGTTCTGGGATGGGAAACAGTGCTCAAATGAAATAAACAACTGAAGCAATCGCAAGAACGACACAACAGATAGCCAGTGGAGCAATAAAATCAGGTTCAAGGCAAGTTGCAAACCTACAGCTGGCTGACTGGAGGAAAAAGATTGCTTTCCAGTGCCAGAAAAAAATATATAAGGAGATGCCAGGTATTCTTCTTTAGAAAGGATGATTTAATTTAATTGGATTAGATTGGATTGGGAGACTGCCAAAAAAAGAAAAAAGAAAAGAAAAGAAAGCAGCACAGAGAGTTAAAACATCACAGAATTACAGCTATTCTACAGCTCCTAAAGCTAACACGCTGTATAACATTATCCAAAGTGGAAGGATTTGTGACTTCCGTTCCTGGTAGAGGGTTTGAACCCCCACTGTTGAGCACACGGTTACCTGTGTCTGATGCGTCCCAAATGTGATGAAACTGGCAATGTTGTGCTTCTTTTTGGTAATGTAACTGAAAACTTAATGCTTAATGTTTGCAGTACCTGGTCACAGTTCTCCTTCAGAACTTATTTATTATATTTAAAATCCTCCAGTCCCTAGCATACTCTGACAGATTTACTTAAAAAGTACAAACCTATGTTCTGCAAAGCACTAAGGAGGATCTTTGCTCTGATAAAGGTTTGCACAAAGCTGCTTCACAAAGCCTCTTTATCTGTCAAAGCCAAGCCAAGTGTCCATCCAGTTCTGCTGGCCTGGACTTCAGAGTTCTCCCCCCCCCCCAAGGGTTCCAATACCTGGAAGGAAGTTGGTTGTGGTTTTTTTTGTTTTTTTATAAAAAGAGTTTTATTGAAAAAATAATAAGTAACAACAAATATTCAGTAAAATATATAAAACAGTATATAAAAGTTTTCTTATATAATTTTTCAAGTTTTGCATTTTTCTTAATAGAAGGGTAAATGGTGAGTAAATTCTTATACCACAGTGTATTAAACAAAAATCAATTATTTCTATTATATGAGCATTCCAACAATCAATGTCCAGGAAACATTTATTCATTTTCCATATTTCAGCTTCAGTTGTTTTTATCTAACTACGCTGTCCATTCATCTTTCTGCATCTTATTTCTTTTTTTTTTATCTCAGCCTGGGCAGTCCTACACACCCCTCTGCCCCTAGGACCGGCCCCGCTTCCTCCACAACCCTCTCCATTTGTTCATCTTCCCCTTCCCTTTCTTCAACTCCTGTATCAATTGTGTCTAAAAACCTTGGTCTTTTAAAAAGGTCTCCGCCTGACTAACAGTATTAATTTTAATTCTGTTCCCTTCCCAGAAAAACATCATTCCTTCCGGCATCAACCATCTAAACA
Organism: Calamaria suluensis; assembly: GCA_032468135.1. NCBI lineage: Eukaryota > Metazoa > Chordata > Lepidosauria > Squamata > Calamariidae > Calamaria > Calamaria suluensis. The sequence continues at coordinate 2,723 of JANHFP010210110.1, forward strand.
TGATTCCTTTAAGATACAATTTATTAGATTAAAAAAAAAATCCTTCTTATTTCATGAATCTTTTTAGGAATCTGCTTAAGAATAGTTACTTCTTTGCCCCCCTGCCTTAGTGGCTCCCTCCTTTGGACTCTCAGAATTTCATCCCTTGTATCCATCTTCAGAAATTTTACATGTATCTCTCTCCGGACATTGTGTGTTTTCGCATATTGTGAGTTTACCCTATAAACTTGATCAATGTCCCAGGTGAGAGGTTCCAATCCTTTCCCTATAAATTCCGCCAGTATTAAAGTCATTTTATTTTTCAGATCTTCTTCTTCTTCAATATTTTGAAATCTAAGAAAAAACGATGATTTTTCTAATTGCCAATTTAACATCATATTTTCCATATTTTGTTTTCCCCTCTGCAAGCCCCGCATCCCCTCCTCCAAGTCCCCCACCCTCCTTTTGTTTTCATCCGCCACCTGTTGTACAGTTGTTAAATCTTTTTTAAATCCTGCAAGGTCCTTTTTAATGTCCTCTTTCATCGCTGCCATCTCTTGTCTCAAAGTTGCTTGGCCCTGTTTCATGTCAGTCTGGCCTCACTTCATATCTTCCTGTCCCAGTTGCAATTTCTCCAGCAGTTCTGCAACTTTGTCCGTTGAGCCCGCATCAGTTGGTTTCTGGCCGCGTGGCATTTTAAAGTTCCTGCAAAGATCTCTCCAACTCTTTAAACAGTAAACTGCAGGGATGAGGAACTTTTCAGGAGGACCCAGGCATCAGAAGGAAAAAAGAAGGAAAAACAAAAAAACATTCACTTTATTATGGGTGAAATTCTCAGAGTCACCACCAGAGGGAGCTCCAGCCGGAGCAAAGAGTTCAAATGCTAGAGTAGGACGGAACCTCAAACAGGAAGTCGAGAGTGGAAGTGATGTCATCAAATTTTTCAGTGGAGAAGAGAGAGGTCGCCATTACCAGCCCCAGGACAAAGGGGGGGGGGTAACCAGCCCATGCTCATGACCAAACACCACCAACAAAGTTAAAAAAGCAGGAAAGTTCTTTTAACATCCTCCCTCACACTGGAGGGTAAGAATCTCTCAGCAAAGTTAGATCTCTTCCAGAGGGGGGGGAACTCCACCACTCCCTCCTTTAGTCATTTCAAATCCCTGAGCCAGTCTCACTGCTGGAGCCACCGATTTCCTGATTCTGTCCCTCAATTCTGCATTCCGCTCCAATCCATTCAATTCAGCACTGCTCTCCAATTGTCAATTAGGTTTTGGGCTGCTCAGCTGTCGGCGCGATCGGCATGCCACGTGCTGCTTGACTCCTAGTGCCTTCGGCCGAGGTCGGCTTTGGACCCTCGGCTGAACTGGGGTTCCCCGACAAGCCGCCCACTCGGCAGGAGGTCCTTTGTAAACCTCCTGTGCCCCTAGGGGCCCATCGAGGATGACGAGAAGGGGCGTCGGGGCAGGAGCTTGCCCCAATGCGCCCATCGCTGAGCTAGCCGGAAGCAGAAGTCCCGAGTGCTGACATTCTGAGATCTAGTGTAGTAATATCCTGAGGTACTGGCTGTGTGCTCATTAGTCTTTTGTATTGTAATGACCTGGGTAATAGGTTGAGTGCTGACACTCTGAGATCTAGTGTAGTGATATCCTGAGTCCTTGCTGCAACCTCCTGGGGGGTTGGCTACATTGTAATATCTTGGGCCTCTGCGTTGTATCCTCTTGAGTTCTGTGGTATAATATCCTGAACAGACGGCTGTGGACTAATATCTCAGGCTTTGGTTTGGCTCTGAGTTTGCGGTCTGGCCCTGTGTTCATGGTGTGTATCTGTTTGCTTTGTATGGGGTTCGGATGGGGATGCAGCAGTTGGTGGTTTCGCCATGGATTAGCTTCTGGGTGGTGGTTGCATTTGATCTGTGGGATGGGTTTGGGTTTGATTCTGGTGAGAGTGATTGGTGGCAGCATTCTGTGTTGTTCTGGATCCACTGTCAGTTTTTGTGGCTTGGACTCATTTGTTGACTAGGGCTAGTTTCCAGATGTCTGGTAGGCGGGAGGTTGCCCCACCCACCATATTTGTCGCCGCCATATTCTTCTTGCATGTGCATCCCATTGCCTTGCAAGTCCAATGGGATGCACATGCATGAAGAACATGGAGGCGATGGCAGTTTTTTCCATGATCTCTAGTACTTTTCGGTGGCCTGTGGCCTGGGAGACTTCTTTGCCAGCCACTTTCCAGCAATGGCAGCTAGCTGTGGTCCACCAAAAACTCCGGTCAGCTTGATTCCTGACTGTGGACCAACTACCGTGGAGGGTAAACAGCCCGAACAAAGAGGTGGTGGTGGTGGAGGAAGCGGGGCTATCGCTGGGGACGCTAAAGGAGGGGAAATGGGGGCAACTGATGAAGAGAGGGCGGGGATTAGGTAGGTGGAAATTCCAAAAAAAAATCCTGCCTTTTTTTATGGGTGTGGCTAGGTGGGGGGGTGTCATGTGACTGAGTGGGCTGTCCTAACTTTGAACTACCATGAAATGAATGGTTGTAAGTAGAGAACAACCTGTAGTGAAAATAAAAATAGTAGAATAAAAAATAGAGACTATTTCCTTAGCCATTGAAAACTCAGATCTTCTCTTAATTGAGCTTTGTGTTAATAAGGCTTAAATCTTTAAACCAAAGTCTATTTTGTATTTTAACTCAATGCAAGGAGTCTTTGCGGCAAAAAGAAATCTCTCTCCAACTATAATTGATTACTTCTTAAATCGATTAAGAGATTGGGATAGCAAGGCAGTAAAATCTGTAATGGCTTTGCTGTAGTTAGGAGTGCAGATAAAAGGCCAGGGTTTCCAATCTAGCTACAAAAACTTCTATTATTCCAGTTATCAGAATGAACTGTGAAACTGCCCTCCGGAACCTATGTGATTAATCTCTCAATCTTTGTTTGATTCAGGGAGATAAAAAAAAACCTACCATAATTCACCTTCCAATTGGCTTTTGAAAGTTGCAGCAGTTCTCCACACTTTTAGAAAGCTTTGGAGAGCATCAGGTTGCCATTCCCCACTGGAAGCAACTCTGTTGTTCTAGGTACATATTCAGAACAGACATTTTCATAATATTTTAGAATTGACTCAAATAACTCAATCAATGACTTGCTCTGTCAGGTGGGGCAGTCAGCTACTTGGTTAATGACAATAGCACTTAGATTTATATATTACTTTATAGTGCTTTATAGCACTCTCTAAGAGGTTTAGAAAATTTTTAAAAATCGACTAGGTCTACAAGCTTTACAATTGATTTTAGGCATAAGTAGTCCTTGACTTATGACCGAAATTTTCTGTTGCGAAGCAAAGAAGTTGTTAAGTGGGTTTTCCCTATTCTCTATAGTATTGACGGGAAAGTCCAGGATGGTGTACTTTACTGTTATAGCTCTATTGGCTTGAGTTGAAATTCTGAGGACGCGCCTCCCTGCTTGAGTTGAAATTCTGAGGACACGCCTCCTTAGGTTTTCAACCCAGTCTCAGCTCTTAAATGATGCTCATTTAAGCTCCCAGAGCTTCTGAGAAGAAAATAGTTAATGTTATTTTCAAAATCCCTGGTTTTAGAGCAGTTAGGAGAACAAGCGTGTTTGCGAGCTTGGTGTGTTAGATTCTTCTATCAATACAGCTGATCGGCATTGAAGCGGCCCCTTGAAGATCTGCGGCGGCAGAAAGGGGCCTGGGGGTTTCCTTGCTGCACCGGTGGCAATTTTCTTTGCAGATTCGTACCTTGCAGCGGACGTTCAGAGGCCCAATCCAGTGCTTCATAACATCAGTGTGGACCCTGGTATTTCTGCAGTGGCAGAGAGGGGCCTAGACTACTGTGCCACTCCGGCAGTTTATGAGGCTTTGGATATCTCGTGCGATCAGACAGAGAATTGCTGAGGGACTGAAACACAGCCAGCACTTACCAAGCTCAGTAGCCAGGCAAACTATGCACCCTGAACTTTGGCAGCCAGTGAGTGTTGCTGAAGCTACCACGGGCCTTCCACCCTCAGCCAATCTGTCCTGTTGGAAGGAGAGCTTCAGGGGGAGGGGGAAATTTCAGATAATGAAAGAGAAACCTCATGTATGCCGGCCTTCAAGGGCCTGTTTAATCCTGCTTTTCCTAAACCTCTGCTGGCCAAAGCACAGAGCACTGCTCACCTGGGAAAGGACTCTTTCTCAGGAGTCAACCCCTGAGATGGTCAAGCAGGAGGACTTCCTTTTCAAGGAGCAGACTACTGAGACAGAGGCCAGTAGCTGCTTTGACTTCCTCCTCGGTCCTACCACCGGATACGGAGGATTCATTGAAGGCAGAGGAACATAAGAAAGAGATGTCTCTCTGCAGAGCCCATCAGGCAGACTCCTGGGCAATCACGGCATCCATGGCAGCATCTTTTTTCACCTGAGCATTCGTGTGTTGGCTCAGGGAGCTTCAAGCTTGGATCCCAATGGAGGATCTGCGGGCACACCAAGACCTCTGCAAAATCATTGCTGCGACTGAAATTACCATGGATGCATCTCTAAACGCTGCCAAATTTTCATCCCATGCCATTGCATCTTCGGAGACGGTTTGTCACATGTTGTGGTTGTGACATTGGCATATGGATGCCAAGAATAAATGGAAGTTGGATTCTGCCCCCTTCAGGAGGGAAAGCTTAGTTGGGGAATATCTGGATCCATTTTTAGTGAAGACCAGAGATAAGTGGAAGGTTCTCCCATCTCAGGGCAGGAGGGCAGATTTCTGCACCTTGCCATACTTCAGGTGGCCCTACTTTCTGCAGGGGAAAGCTGGGGTGGGCTTTCCCCAACATCAGAGGCCCTTTCTTTCCATATCCAACTACCAGACCGAGAGATCTGGTTTTGGCAGCAGAGGCAGAAAGAGGGCAAGCACCCCTTTCAGGGTAACAACAGCAAGGCATTTAGATGCCATAAGTGACATCGAGCCTCAACTTCCCATAGGGGGTTGTCTCGATCTTTTCTCAGACCGTTGGGAGGACATCACGATGGACACCTGGGCTCTCCCTAGAATTCCTTTTTCCTCCCCCAAGGTTGTTCCTCCACTATCCCATTTTCAGAGACCCAGCAAAACAGGGCCTCGTGGAATCAGCGATCCACCATTTGTTGGATATCTGGGACATTCAGCATGTTCTGCCAGATCAGCAGGGGCTCGCCTTCTATTCAATTTTATTTGTCATCCCAAAGCTCTCAGGGTGGAGGGCAATTCTGACCCTCAAGGGACTCAACCGGTATCTGGTCTACAGAATATTCCAGATGCAGTCCCTTAATTTCATGCTGGAAGGCACCCAGGAGAGGGATTTCTTAGCTTCTATAGACCTGACAGAGGCATACCATCATGTCCTTATTCGTCCAAGTCACAGACAATTCCTCAGGTTTTGTTATGCTGGTCACCATTTTCAATATATGGCCCTCCTGTTCAGCCTGGTATCAGCCCCACGGGCATTCACCAAGATCATGACATCTCTAGCAGCATACTCAGAGCATTACCCATTCTGATTCAGTGCTATTTCGACAAAAGAGATCTAAGCCAACAATCTAGACCCTCCGGGACCACGGGTTCTCAGTCAACCTGGACAAATATCATTTGGTACCCACAACAAAACTGGTGCAGTTAGGGGCATGCATAGACATGGTAACTGGATAGGTCTTTCTCTCCCAAGAGCAACAGGACAACATCAAGGCCTGGACAGGCCAGATTCGAGCAGACAGAGTAGTACTGCTGGCATTGCTGCCCAGCTCCTGGAGAAAATGATATCTTGTGTTGCCGTAGTGCCTTGGGGACGGTTCCATGCCAGGCCCCTCCATAGGTTTTTGCTTCCCTTCCAGAGGGGGGGTGGCACAGTACCTCAACTGTGAGAGTCTGAGTACCATCATGGGTGCTTTGCTCGTTCAGTTGGTGGGGGTCCCTAGACATCACATGCGTCTGTTTCTACAAGGAACCTGACAGACTGACAATTACATCTGATGCCAGCCTCTTCTGCTGAGGACTACTTTGGATCCCAGGTGGCCCAGGGGCAGTGGACACAGCAGGAGCTTTGCCACAATATAAATTGTCTGGAGCTCAGGGCGGCCTTCTTGGCCCTCAGGGAATTGCAGCAGGGGTTTTCAGGATGGTATGTTCTTCTCCTAAAGGACAATGTGGCAGCCAAGGGCCATGTCAATCAGCAAGAGGGGACTCGGTCGAAGTCTGTGATGAAGGCAGCAGAGACATTGTGCCAATGGGCAGAGACACATCTATTATCAATCAGGGCAGAGATTGTGGGAGTATCCAATGTACAGGCAGACTGGTTGAGTAGGGCCACTGTCGACCAGTCGTAGTGGTGCCTATATCCCAGTCTGCTTGTGGAACTATTAGAATGGTTTGGCCACCTGAATTTGGATCTCTTTGCCTCTCCATCAAATTCTCACCTTCCCAGATTCTTTGCAAGGTTCCCAGCACTGGGGGCAGAAGGGGTAGATGCAATATGATGCCCGTGGCCCAAGGGTCTATTGCATAGATTTTTTTCCTCTTCCCCTGATTCCAGGGGTAATCAGGAAGGCATTGTTGGAGAGGTTGGAGGTCCTGTTGGTAGCTTGCCACTGGCCCAGACAACCGTGGTTTGTTGATCTGGCCAGCCTGCAGTTGGACTTTTCCTCCAAAGATTAACTCCTTGTTTCATTGAGCACAGGAGTTGATCTTGCCGGATTTCTGTCCAAGGCCTCGGTACGCCTTGGAGCGGAAATGGCATACTCTGGATGTTAGGAGGGCCCTCTGCATTTACATCTCAAGGACCGCTTTTATCAGAAAGACTGCTCATTTCCCTTCAGCCGTCAGCTCTGGGCCACAGGATGACACTTTCCATGGTGGGTCATTGGCTACTGGCTTGTATTGCCTGAGCCTATGAGTTTTAGGCTCTTCCAGTGCCTAGAGTAGTGATGGCAAACCTATGGCACATGTGCCACAGATGGCACACAGAACCATATTGATCAGCATGTGAACATAGCTCCGGAAGTCAGGAAACAGGCCATTTTTTGCCCTCCCAAGACTCCTAGAGTAGCCCTGAAACCACTGGAGAGCAGAAAACAGCCCTACTGTGCCATCACATGGCAAAATCGGGGGAGCACATGCATGGAGGGGTGCATGGAATTATGGGTGTGGGCATGCAGGCGACCCTTCCACTATGCTCCCCCTGCTTTTGGCATGTGGCAAAAAGGTTCGCCATCACTGGCCTAGAGGTATTGTGGTGCATTCCACCAGGAGTGCGGCCTGGGCAACACAGGCTTCTGTAGAAGAAATTTGTTGGGAAGTGACATGGATGTCCCCGTTTATCTGCCACTATAGACTGGACACTTATGCTTCAACTATGGCAGCCTTCGGCAGGTTTTTCCTGCAGCAAGTGCATGAGGAGGCGGAGCTTTGGTATGTTCCATCCTGGACTCTTCCATCAATATTATGGAGAAGGGGTGTTGGTCTTACTTGACCACCTTTCTCATGGTGGTCAACAGGAGAGTCCAGTCCCATCTGGTGGACTGTCTGGTCCAGATTCCAGGAGGAAATACATTTGGACTGGAGACGGACTACATGATTCGCTTTGTCTTAGTTTTCAACTGGGAACTGTTACCAGAGAGGCGTGTCTTCAGAATTTCAACTCAGTCAATAGAGCTATGAAACTAGGAAAACCCATCCTGAACTCTCCCGTCGGTCAACATGAGAAAAGGCGTATCAGGTAAGACCGAAGCCCCTTTTATGACCATTTTGCCACAGTTAAGTGAATTGCTGCAGTTGTTAAGTGAATCATGTGGCAAATCTGGCTCCCCTTTCCCCAATTGACTTCGCTTGTCAAAGCTAGCTGGGAAGGTTATAGATGGTGATGACACAACCCCAGGATCTTGCAGCTGTCATAAATGCATGGCAGTTGCCAAACTACTGAACTTTTATCCTGTGATCATGAAGATGCTGCAATGGTCACAATGTGAAAATCGGTTATAAGTCACTTTTTCCAGTGCCTTTGTAACTTTGAAGTCACTAAATACTGTACTGTGCCTGGTATTCTGTTACTTTTTCTTGTAAAACCTCTCAGTAAAATGGGACTTGAAAATACAGCTAAATATTATGTGCTTATAATTTAACATTGGGGTCAAAGTAATTTCAGACTTCCACAGCTTCATTCATTTGAATCCTCTTGAATTTAATTTCATCCATTTCCGAATTGCCTATTTAAGGCTTACTGAATTTCTTTATCCTTTTCAAAAGGATATGATCGTACAATGCAAATGTAAGGATTTAATTTGTTGAATTAAGTGATCTTGAAATACTCATAGTCATACCTGCCATATCCATACTCCTAAACCATGTTTTACTTGTCTTCTGCTGGCAGCAATCATTTGCCAAATTACTTTTAAATTTTGCTCAGTTACATTCAGGTGAAAGTTTTAGGAAAGATATTAAATTTTCCTAAATCTCCAAAGTATTCCTGTGAAATACTTATTGTATTTAAATAATTATACTCTTCTGGCTAAAATAAAGCATCTTTTTCCCCCTTCCAGGAGATTATGCTGCTAACCTTTCGTAGACTTAAGTTTGCCCTGGTCTCTGCCTTCCAGATATTTTGCATTGCAACTTTTACTGTGGCCATTCTGGTTGAGGATTATTAGAATTACCATTCAGGATGGCTCTCTAGTGGCGGGCTAGACCAGATTTTCTGAGACATTCCAATACAATAATTGTGTACATAATTTAGTAGGGCAGCATGGTGAACTGCATTGGAAGGTTGAAATGTGATTAGGTGTGAACATAGTATAAGGACTTCCTATATTCACAACATCTTTCCTTGAAAGAGACATATTTGGTTTAAATTCTTGACAGGTGCCACATGCATGCCCACATATACTTCAGATTACATTCTTCCTTCATCCCCTGCATAGCCCTATTATTTTATGTATTAGAATGTTTTTCAGCTTTCAAACCAGCAGAGGGCACATTTCTCAAACTTTAAACACTAAGTCAATAAATGTTTCCTCTAATTATGGTATCACAATACTGCCGTAAAACAGAATTTAAGGCTTAAAGCATTCTGCTATTTCTTCAGCAAATATACTTTGAGTATTTTTTTTTCCGTCGTAAAATCTGATCAGAGATAGTTAATATAAAAACACAATTGTAAAACAGGCAAGTAAGACAGGATTTATGATTGGGAATTCTCATGACTGCAAAATATTCTACATGATTAAAAAAAAGAGTGAACAGTAAAATGTGGGAAATATGTATGGTTCACTTTCATAAAGGATAGTAGAGGGCATCATGTTACCATTTGCATCACTTGGGAGTGGCAGATTAAAATCTGAGCTACTCTTTCTAGATGTAGTCATTCTGTCATCAAACCTAAAGTAGAAACAGGAAGTGTTCAGTCACTCTAATCATAGCTTAAATAGTCTGTGTCATTCTAAACTAAGCTTGTGCAGATTCCAAGGTGCCAAAACAACCTAAAAGAAAACAAATGTTTCTTTTATTTTAGTTCTATGTGAACCACCTTTCAGGATAAAAAGTAGTTTACAAGTGATGTCAACATTTGGTAAAATGCTAAAATACTTATAGCCATTGTTACAGGAGTCTTCTTTCTTCAGGGATTTTTCACACAGAACAGTTGGTGTTGAGAACCTCTTTTGAGAGGGAGGATATTTTTTTAGAATTATCTAAAATAATAATAAGGAACATAATAAAATAATAAGGAACATTTTCCTTATTTTTTTCACCATCAACAGATATTTTAATCAGAGTTATGTAATTTGGATAAGCAAGCAAGAACTAGCTCCTGCGTGAACTTTCTTGGGTTGTTACATGTTGTCCTCGACTTATGACCACAATTGAGTCCCCAAATTCCATTGCTAAGCAAGACTGTTATTAAGTGAGTTTTGCCCCTTGTTATGGTTTTTCTTGCCACAGTTGTTACGTGAATCATAGTAGTTGTTAAGTTAGTAACGTGGTGGTATATTAAATCTGGCTTTCCCATTGACTTTGCTTGTCCGAAGGTCATATGCTTGTCCGAAGGTCATATGGCTCCAAGGCATTCAGTCATCATAAATGGCAGGTTTGGCAGGTTTGGGAACCTCTGATCTAGATAATTTTTTTTTATTTTTTTTACTTATTTATTTGATTTATATACCGCCCCATCTCCGAAGACTCGGGGCGGTTTACAGAATTTTAATTTGATGTTACAAT
>JANHFP010211633.1:0-12914 GCA_032468135.1 Calamaria suluensis
AAGGAGGGAGGGATAGTTTTGTCAGAAATCATCCCATGAACTTCCGTAGTACAGTGTGAAATTGAACTGAAGTCTCCTCTGATTTAATCTAACACTTTACTGCCACATCACACACTGAGATAAGTAACATACACATTTTTTAGCATCTTAAACACACAATTTAACATATTTTTAAAAATAGCTCAGTCTTTCATAGAGCCATTTCAAACCATGGCCCTATCCATTTGGTCTTGCCAGGTTGCATGTGTGGTTATTCCTTGGTGAATTTATTAAAATATACTATTTATTAAACAAATGTATATGGATCTAGGGGGGGCTTATAGCAAAAACAAAAAGCCACCATTTAAAACCTCAATCCCCTACAATCATCGGCAGATGTAATTGGTGCAAAGAAATATTTCTGTTTCGCCACACGAATCACCTTGAGGAAAGTTTTAATAGCGGCTTTTACCTGTGTTTGGTTGAATTGGCTCTTTGTTTTCTGCCAGCAGCGTGCTAGATGTTGCTTGATCTTCTTTGTCTCTCTTAATTCCTCCATATATCTTGGAGCCAGATGAGATCCATGGGTTAAGAGAGGTTGCTTGGTACTATCCTATCTGAAACTTCAGTCTAACTCTTATTCCAGACAGTGACTTGGGTCTTAGCTGGGCTATGCAGTGAGTCTTCAGTTTTAATCTCCAGGTCTCTATGAAATCCATCCAAAAAGTCTATTTCCCAGACACCAAAGTTTTACCTGCCTTTGCCCAGACCTGGAAGAAGAGAAAATTTTACTTCTCTAAAATTAAAATCTGCATTTTTGACAAACTCACAAAATAGAGTTCAACAATTAAGAAGATATTTTTGCACTCTTACATGGCTACATAGATGTGTAGATGGCTGCTGGACCTATAGAAACTATTAACTGAATGGTGCAAAAATCAAAGATGTTACTCAAAGGACATTTCCAACAAAGCACTCCATTGGAGCTGTTTGGCCCTACTAAGAAAAGTAACAAACAGCACAATTTACAACTGTAATTCCAGACTCAAATGCAGCCTTAAGTCAAGGATTATCCATACCTTCAGATGTACCATTGATGCTAGGACACCAGATAAATTGCCTAAGATCTACAAAGGAATTTCTAATCAATGTTGATTAAAACAATGTTGGAAATGTGGTAAACATGAAGGAACATTTTGTTATGTTAAACACCAATCTTAACCACTATGCTATTCCTTCAGTGTTGGTAAAGAAAGTTATACTGTCTGGAACCCACACTGCATATCCAACATTATTACAACTGAGCGTGTCCAGAAATATTTCACAAGAAGAGTGTCGTCGTCCAGGAACGAATAAAGCAAAATGCCGAGCTCTTTGAAGCAAAAATGCCAGCGGTCTTTATTTTGTTTCAGTTCTAGTGACTCAGCGTAGATTCACAAAGGAAAAAAGTCAGCTCTAACTAGCATCTTACAGTAGCACTTTAAATAGACCGCCCCTTCTCTCCCAACCAATCAGTGAACGGCATAGCCCAACCTCAACCCCCCCGTGCTAACTATGATGACATCACCAGCGTGCCTTTCACCATGAATTTGGTAAGCCGTGTCGGCGATTCCCGACAATTGGCTCCCCTTCACAAATGGTGTGGTCCCCATCACCAACGGTCATCCTGAAAATAGAATAAACAATAATTTTTTTTCATCCCAACATGCAAATGCAACATATTTACCGTGGTTTATGTGGGTACAATCTATGAAATTTCCTAACTAGTTTATCAGCATACACTTCGTCAGAGCGAACCCAAGAATTTTCAACCTCTTCATAACCTAACCATTTAATTAAATAATAAAATGTTTTGTGTTTAATCCTAGAATCCAATGTAGCCTCTACCTCATAATTATCACCCTCTATGGGTCCAGGAGGAGTAGAACTACCCGGGTAGGTTCTTGGTATATATATTTTTAGTAAATTTACATGGAATACTGGGTGAACATTTGAGTTGAACAGTTACCGAGTTTATTACCTTTATAATAGGATATGGACCAAGGTAACGAGGGGTGAGCTTTCTGCTCTCTCTGTGTAATCTCAAATACTTAGTCAAAAGTTACACTAGATCACCTATTTTGAATTGTGGGTTTTCGCTTCGATGTTTATCCGAATGTATTTTGGATTCCTGCATACTTTTTTCCAAACATAGCATAATTCTGGACCATGTTGCAGCTATCGTTTTTTCCCTTTCCTGGGGGGAAGTATTACACTCGTCTGGAAGGGAAAATTCCGGTAGTGTGACATGTTCCTTTCCGTTAACTACCTGAAATGGTGAACAGCCTATACTCCGATGAAATGCATTATTATAAGAAAATTCAGCTAGTGGTAATAGTGTCACCCAATTATTTTGCTGATATGAGGTAAATGCTCTCAAGTAGATTCTATCTTGGCGTTTGGTTGTTCTGCAGCGCCATTAGTAGCAGGGTGATATCTGGAGCTCAATCCTTGCGATGAACCTATGATTTTTATAAATTCCCTCCACCATTTGGTGGTAAATTGAACACCCCGATGGGATATGATGTGAGATGGTACTCCATGGACATGATAAATGTGCTTAATGAACAGGTGACATAGCCGGAGAGCCGACAGGAGTCCCTTAAAGGGTATGAAATGGGCTTGGCACGAGAAAAGATAGATGACTGTCCATATTAAGGTATATCCATGATCTAATGGTAAGTCAACAATAAAATCCATGCCCAACTGATCCCAAGGCGAGCTTGGATCCGCCACCTTTTGCAGTTTTCCCCAGGGTTTACCAGGACGTGATTTTGATTTTGCACAATTATGGCAGGACTTAACATAGTGTTCAATGGCCTTCCGCATGGAGGGCCACCAAAACTGCCACGGAACAAGATGAAGTGTTTTCAGGTACCCAAAATGACCACCTGGCAAACTATCATGACAACGTTCTAGTACTGTATTTCGTAACGCTTCAGGCACATATATTCGCCCATTAACCCAAAACAACCCGTTACGTATAGTTCCTAATGAACTATTCTCTTTTATCCAACTATCTTGATCTGTAGCTTGTTTCAACTGTACTACCAAATTGTTTTCAATCGACTTAAGATGAACAAGTCTTCGCACAGGTATCAGCGCTTGACTAGACATAGGTTTTTTACTATGTAATTGCAGCATATGGGACAAAGCATCAGCTAAAAAATTCTTTCCCCCAGGGGCATACCGTAGATAGAATCTAAATCTGGTGAAATATTGAGCCCATCTTAATTGCTTCGGTGATAGCTTTCTGTGAGTTTGTAATGCCATTAGATTTTTGTGATCAGTCCAAATATCTAAAATCCTTCTAGCTCCTTCCAAAAGATGTCTCCAGGTGTCCAATGCCCATTTAATGGCAAATGCCTCTTTTTCCCAAATGGGCCAGTTTCTCTCTGTAGGATTGAATTTTTTGGAGGTGTAGGCGCATGGCCACATCTCTCCTTTATCATTTCTTTGAAGTAAAACACCCCCAATGGCCATATCGCTAGTGTCTACCTGTACAATATAGACTAAATCCTCATTTGGATGTTTTAGTACAGGTTCATTGGTGAATAAATGTTTCAAAGTGTCAAAAGCCTCTTGACATTGTGAACTCCAGGCTAAAGGTTTTCGGCTGCCATCCATTCCCCCTTTCCCGGTTTTTAATAAATCTGTAAGCGGTAACGCTATCTGGACAAAATGGGGAATGAATTGTCGGTAGAAGTTAGAGAAACCCAGAAACCCTTGTAGTTGCTTCTTTGTTATAGGGAACTCTTGGTGGTATTTATTGATTAAATGATCGGCTTTTATGTTCTCCCTTTTCACCCATGATGCATCTGCCATGGGATAGCCCTTCCATTTCACTAGATACCAAAGGTTTCGTCGAGAGAGTTTGGAATCTAACACTGTTTCTATTTCATAAGTATCCCCATTGACCGGTCCAGGACACGGATACCTGGACTTCTCTAAATTATCGATTCGCCCCTTTAACAAGGAGATATGGAAGACTGGATGTAATCTCCGCATTCGGCGAGGTATCATTAATTTCACCGTCACTGGATTAACAATTTTCTCAATCGTAAAGGGTCCAATGTAGCGTGGACTTAATTTATTACTAGCTCGGTTAAGATGAATATACTTAGTGGAGAGATATACCTTATCCCCCACTCAGAAGGTAAGTCCTGGAACTCGTTTAGTATCCTCATAACGTTTACTATTCTCAAACACCTTCTCCAAAGACTGATGTACATCCTTCCAGCTACTTCGTATATTCCCATCTAACCTGTTTGGGGTTTAAATGACACATCGATTGCAACGCCACTAGGTTCGGATGATCAGTCCACACCTCGAAGGGTTTGGTCGCCCCTTCTAATAAATGCCTCCAGGTCATTATAGCCCATCTGATAGCATATGCCTCCTTCTCCCAGATGGCCCAATTGCTCTCGGCAGGGGAGAACTTTTTGGAAGTGTAAGCGCACGGGTTTAGGGTGTTACTATCATCATACTGTAACAATACAACTCCAACTGCAACGTCGCTGGAATCCACTTGAACGACGAAAACTGTCGTTAACCGGGTGCGCTAACACTGGTTCTGCGGAGAACAACCACTTCAACCGATCAAATGAGTGTTGACAAGTCTCTGTCCATAGCAATCGTGTCGAGGGATGGACCTTTTCACCCTTGGTTTTTAGTAGACCTGTCAATGGCAAAGTGATACCCGCGAAGCCGGGAATGAACTGGCGATAGAAATTCGCAAAGCCTAAGAAGCTTTGCAATTGCTTGCGGGTGTTAGGGGCTTGCCAGTTCATGACGGCTACCACCTTGTCAGGGTCCATGGCTATTCCAGCACTTGATATTGTATAACCTAAATAAGTCAGAGTTTCCTTATGAAACTCGCACTTACTTACTTTGACGAATAGCTGAGCTGCAAGTAGCTTTTGTAACACCTTGCGGACCAGGTTGACATGGTCCTCCAAAGTGGTTGAATAGATTAATATATCATCTATATACACGAGCACCCCTTGGTAAAGGAACTCATGTAGGACCTGGTTGATATACCACATGAAAACACCAGGGGCACCTTGAAGCCCAAAAGGCATAACGTTGTACGAATACATTCCCAATGGACAGGTGAACGTCATTTTCCATTAATCACCGCGACCTCACGATCCTCCTCGCCCAGCCTGTTGTTCATGCCGCAACGCCATATCCAACTCCATGACTGCTTTATACCAAGACTCTAATTGGGGGGCTATTCCCCGGTAAAGACAAACCCTTCGTTACCCGGGGTCAAGCCCAGCTTTAAAGTGATGGAGGAGTAGCTTCTCCGGCCATGAGCCCACCTTCGCTGCCACGCGTTTGAATTCCATCACATATTCTTTGCCAGACTGCCCCCATTGGGCCACATCCAAGAGTTCTTCGGCCATTTCCCCAAGGGTTTCATCCTGGAATCTCTTATAGAAAGCTTCCAACAAAAGGCCAACATCCGAGAGCACCTTCAATCGTTCCCGGTGCAAAACTGCCACCCACTCCGCTGCTTCCCCAGATAGCACAGCTACAATGGCTGCAATGCGAGCCCAATGCGTTGGTTACAGGCCTCCATACATGTTCATATGGGCAATTGCCTGGCCCATGAACACTGGCAACCAGTCTGGACTGCCATTGTAGTTAGCCTGTAAGGGAGGGGAACCCCATATAGGCTGGGGAGCGATCCCTGCCACCCAGACTGTAGGAGGAGGACCTGAAGAGGACCCTCCCCCCCTGAGCTGACCCCTCCAGTGCCTCCCATATTGAGAAATGAAGGGAATGACACCGGGGTAAACTGGGCCTGGCTGGCGTCAACCCCCCCTTGTCCAGGCCCCGACAATAAAGGTAGCAGCTCCCCCTTTACCTCCCCAAACAGCTCCTGGAGACCCCCCCATGTAGTGCATCGGGCATCCGGAGGGCATCTGACCGGCTTCTCGTCCTCCATCCCGGGATCCCACCGGCTCAACGGAGGGGTGAACTGAGGGGACACCTGCCTCTCCGGACCCGGAGGAGCCAATGCCGTCCCATGCCACCAAGCACCTGACTGTCGGCTCATCTCAAGTGGTGGCCTTGGGGTCTTCTGCACGCCACTCTGGGCCTTCGGCTCCACGCGTGTCTTCACCCATTTCTCCCCTCACTGACTCCCGGGAAGCCGTCAGGCACCCATCGCTACAGCTCCCTTCCGCCGGCGGGTCACACGCCAGCCACGCCTCTCCCTAGCTGCTCTGGCTCTGGTCACCGGACCTTTCGGCGGATCGTCAACCAACCCCCATTCCTCCGTATCGGATCCCGCACCAAGCCCTTTGGCGGCTGGGCACGCCCCTGCTTCCTCCAGGGCTTGGATTAACGAGCCGATGTCCAACTCCTCCGCCATCGTAACACATTCTATGGCTTTGATGAAATGCACATTTGGACCTTTTTACATACAACTTGGCCTTAAGTAGTTTCTGCAATACTGAACGCACTAAGGGAATATTTTCCTCCACAGACTGGGAATATATTAAGATATCATCGAGGTATACAAGGACCTCCTTGTACAAGTGTTCATGTAATACCTCATTGATCAATTGCATAAACACCGAAGGGGCTCCTTGTAGACCAAAGGGCATAATGCGAAACATATAACTTCCCAATGGGCAATTAAATGTGGTCTTCCTCTCATCATTGGGTTTTATGCGTATTTGAAGATATGCTTCCCAGAGATCTAATTTGGTGAATATTCTTCCAGTCACCAAAGTAGCTAGTAAATATTTTAAGCGAGGCAAAGGATATACATGTTCAACACAGACTGTTCCCCTCATACCATTCCTTTCCTTTCTCTTTTCCTTGGTATCCCTTATCGGGGTTCTTTTCCATTCGTCTGTGCGACTCTTGAGCTATGCCATGTGACCTCTCCTCATGTTGTTCTCTTGGTGGCTTTCCGGAGGATACCTCCCTCATAGGTGTAGGGGCAGTATAGGGCAATCCCTAGTACAATGACCAGGCCTATTACACTGGTAGCATCGAAACCCTGGTTGTTGGCCTAACTCCAGGTTACAGGACTAGGAAGATGCAGACACTTTCATCCGTTGAGTACCAAAGTACTTTGAAGACATGTTTTTTGATTTAGTCAGTTTAAGGCTAGTGTCTAATTCTACGGCAGCCTTGTACCAGTGGCTAAACCCTGGTACCTCTGCCCTAAACCCTGGTACAAACATGCCTGTTTCAGGGGCTAATCCAAGCCTATCTTAAAGTGGTGCACCAAAAGACGCTCAGGCCAGGATCTTAAATGACTGGCTGCTTTTTTGAAAAGCACCACATATTCTTTGGCTGAACGGCCTTTTTGCACCAACCCAAGTAAGTCTTCTTCTGCCATCTGAAGCCATGTGTCATCCTGGAACCTGAATTGCAAAGACTTGAGAAACATCCTGGCATCCCACAACTATGGAGCACACTCCCTGTGAAGGTTCACAACCCACTTGGCCACCTCCCATGACAAGACTGCAGAAAATGTGTTAACAAGGACCCATGGGGACAGATATAAATCTCCATATGTGTCCCAGTGCCTGCCTTATAAACACTGCAACCCTCTCTGGGGGTCCATTGAAGTTAGATTGTGTAGGGGAGGACCTCAAATTGGCTGTGGGGCTAACCTAGCCATCCATATGGGCTCTGTTGGCCTTAACCCCCTACCAGCAGTGCCTGTGTCCCAACCACATGGGGCTGCGGCCAACCTGCAAGGCATGGCTGGGGGAAAACTAAAGGTGTCCCCCACTTACTGGGAACCTAGGTGATACACCAAAGAAACATTGACCCCTGTGTCCTCCTCTTCTCCTTTACCCCTTGCTGCATTCTGCTTCAGCGATCAAAAATGGCAGCTGAATTGTTGGTGCTAGTTTCTTTATTGACGAGTATAAAGCAGTAGTGACTTCAGCAGTGAGGAAATAAAGACAGAGCTAGAGAGTCGCCCCAGCTCACCACTTATATTAGTCAGCGGCTGTAAACCAGCCAATCCAGACCAGCCACATAACAACAATACAATATAACACACCCAATGCTAATCTACCCATGCACAACCTCCACACCGCAATAACCGACTCCACACCCTATAAATGTGATCCCCCAATCCCACAATCTGTGAATGATGGCTTGGTGAAGAGACGCCACTCCATGGAGTAGAACACAATCAGTCAGGTCTTGAATGTCGGGCTGTGGGGTCCTGACATACAGCTCCCCTCACCAATGATTTTCCTAAAATCAAGGGTTAAATGACACATTATTATCCTATTGAGAATGCCATGGTTCATTAACCCATCTTAGAAAAGATGTCACGATGGTTTGGGTTTTAGTGGATAAGTACGATGATATTTAGCTATCAATCGGTCAGCATTCATAATCTCTGCCTTAATCAATTAAGTGTCCACCAATGGATAAACCTTCAATTGAACCAAATAATGTTGCCTCTCCCTGGAGTTTTTGGAATGTAATATGCTTTCTATCTCATATTCATCATCCTTTATCAGCCATGGAACTGGGCAACACTTTTCCTGAACACTCCCAGACCTCTTTAAAAGATGAATATGGAAAGCTGGATGTACTTTACGTAAACTTTGAGGTAATGTCAATTTAACCACGACAGAGTTGATTATTTTTCTGATTAGAAAAGGACCAATGTATTTGGGTGCTAGCTTTTTACTAGATTGGTAAAGATTAAGGTATTTAGTGGACAAATATACCTTATCCCCCACTTTGAATTCCGGCCCTGGAATTCAGTGTTTATCCTCGTACCTTTTACATGAGTTGAAGAATTTAGCCAACAATATTCGTACCTGCTCCCAGCAACCTTCTATTAATCCAGACCACTTATTGGGGTTCATCTCATGATCAGTACTCTCCCCAGTCAATTTGGGAAAGCAACAAAGTCTCTTCAATAGACTACTTGGAAAGAGGATAATCCAGTGCTCATGTGTACTGCATTATTGTAGGCAACCTCTGCTGGAGTCAGTAATGAGGAGCAATCGTCTTGTTGGTACGATACATTTGTACATAGGTACTGCTCTATCATTGCATTGGCTCGTTTGACTATGCCATTAGTGCATGGATGGTATGCAGTGCTCAAACCTTGGGTTCTTCCAATTGCATTCAAAAAAGATTTCCAAAATGCTGCAGTAAACTGCAACCCATGATCAGAGATGATCCGTTTGGGCACCCCATGCAGATGATAGATGTTATTAATGAACATTGGGACCAGTTTACGAGCTGAAGGCAAACCCCTACAGGGGATGAAATGTGCCTGCCTTGAGAAAAGATCAATAATAGTCCAAATAACAGTAAAACCAATCTCCTCCCATGGATAGGAAGGTTTTGCCATGGATTGCAAAAGACCTGTTTCCCCTCCCCCTTTAATTTCATCATGATACAAGTCTCACAGTTGGTAACATATTGCTTAATATCTTTACGCATGCCAGCCCACCAAAATTGATGGTATAAATGTATGGTTTTTATCAAACCAAAATGGCCTCCTAGTTTACCTCCATGTTCTGACGTCATGATCTCCTTTCATAAAGATAAAGGAATGTACAGTTTGGTATTAACCCAAGCCAACCCCCCTTCCATATGACCATAGAACTATGATCAGCTATCCATACATCATTAACCGTTTCATGACGTAAGCGATCCAATAACCCCCTGTCTACACTGTGTAAAGCTTGATGACTGTTAATTAATGGCTGTATGAGATCCTCTCTGATGCTATTATATTCTGGTTTTTGAGAGAGAGAATCAAAAAATTACGTCCGCCTGGTACATGGTGTAAGACAAACCGAAAATGGCTAAAAAAATGAGCCCATCTCACTTGTTTGGGAGAGAGCCAACATAAAGTTTGTAGAGCTATGAGATTTTTATGATCTGTCCAAACCTCAAAGGGTTTGGACACTCCATCCAAAAGATGGCACCAGTTGAGTAATGCCCATATTATGGCATACGCCTCCTTCTCCCATATTGTCCAATTTCTTTCCATTGGAGTGAACTTCTTGGACATGTAGGCACAAGGATGTAGTGTTCCAGATTAATCCCATTGCAGTAAAACAGCCCCGACCGCCACGTTGCTGGTGTCTACTTGAACTATGAAAGTCTCATTTATTTTATGGTGAATCAATATTGGCTCCTGAGAGAACAGTAATTTTAGGTTTTCAAATTCCTGCTGACATTCCTCATCCCATAATATCTTCTGGGATGGCCTGGACACCGTTCTATTCGTTCTTAGAAAATTGGTCAAAGGAAAGGTGATTTTAGTGAAATGGGGAATGAATTGGTGATAAAAATTGGTGAACCCTAGAAAACTTTGTAATTGTTTTCTTGAGGAGGGTTCTTGCCAATTAATCATCGCCTTTACTTTTGCTGGATTCATTTCAATTCCATTTTTTGAAACACTATATCCTAAATAATCAAGAGATTCCCTATGGAATTCACACTTTGACAATTAAGCATCCAATAAAGCTTTTAACACTGTCCTGACTAACTCTGCGTTCTCCTCCAGGGTGGTGGAGTATATGAGGATATTGTCTAAATAGACAAATACACCTTGATATAGAAAGTCATGGAGAACCTCGTTTATAAGTCTCATGAACACCACAGGAGCACCTTGTAGGCCAAACGGCATGACTCTATAGGCATAACTATCTAGAGGACAAGTGAAGGTGGTTTTCCACTCATCCTCTGGTCATATCCTGATACGATGCTAAGCCTCATAGAGATCCAATTTGGAAAATATTCGACCCGAGGCTAATATCATGAGATCTTTAAATAAAGGTAAGGGGTATGAGTCTCCAACACTTACCGCATTTAACCCTCAGAAATCCACACAGAGATGGAGACCTCTGTCTTTCTTTTCCCAGAACATAATAGGAGCCACTAAATGAGATTTGCTAGGTTGTATAAACCCTCTTTCCAGGTTGTGATCGATGTATTTACATAGTTTGCCTAACTCCAGTTAGGTCATTGCATACATCCTGGGTTTTGGTAATTTAGACCCAGGTAGGAGTTCAATAGCACAATCTGACTCCCGATGGGGAGGCAACTGATCATACCTGTATTAAGTCATGATAATCCCCTAGGGACATGGACGTAATACTCATAATAAATAAATAAATAAATAAATAAATAAATAAATAAATAAATAAATAAATAAATAAATAAATAAATAAATAAATAAAATAAGCCCCCAAGACTATATCTTGTGCTACCTTGGGTGACCGGCCCAAAGGGAAACTCAACCGTCAATATCCTTCCTCCCACCATATGATTGGTTTACAAAAATCTAGCCAAGCAAGTCCCAAAATAATGGGCTCCACTAAAGCATCTACCATGATAAACCATAACTGCTCCTGATGCTCTCCTATTCGCAAATTCACCGGCTAGGTTACCATTCGAGCGAGAGCCCCGCCTAATGTCGTGCCATCCATCTGCTTGAACTTTATAGGTGTTTTCAGGGGCTGGACTGCTAAGTTCAGTTCCTTAATGAGCCCCCCCCCATGAGGCATCACATACATCCAGTATCGATTAGTGCCCCTTGACTTACCCACTCCCCTGTTACTCTGTTACATAAGGTCACTGAAATAATGAATGGCATTACCTCCCCACTGATCAATGGGTCCTCTGGGTCCATAGTATCAGTAGTGGTACTGTCAGGACACAAGGCTGTACAAGATGCTTCCACGGGAGTCCAGATGGTCTGGGGGACCCATACTTGGTTTGTACAGCCCATTGAGCTATTGATGTTATGCCAGCAGTCCCATTGAGGCTTTCCATCAGCTGGCCCTTTTGCTGGTGGGGTCAGAGGTGGGAGAGGCCAATTACCCTACCCATTTAACCACTTTGATTACCGGCCTGTCGCTCTCTCCTTAACCCAATGTCTAATTCTACTGCAGTCTTAAACTATTCTGTCAGCTTCGGAGATAGGCCCTGGTACAAGCAGGCCTGTCTTAACGCCTGATCCAGGCCCTGCTTAAATTGATGGATCAAGAGTTTATCTGGCCATGAGCCTAATTTTGCAGCTACCCTCTTGAAATCAGTGATATATTCTTTCCCTGGTCTACCTCGTTGAGCCAGATCCAGTAATTCATCTTCCACTGGGAGGGATACAAGCACCCGTACATATCTATGTGGAATATTGTCTGTCCCATGAAAATAGACAGCCAGTCTGGGTTCCCATTGTAGTGAACCTGAAGGGGTGGTGGTCCCCAAATCGGTTGAGGGGTGATGCCTGCTGCCCATACTGGTGGTGGAAATCCAATGACCTCACCCCCCCATTGCATCGGCCAACGGGCCCCCTAACCCCCATCCCTGGTGTTGAAAATGTGGGGTAGATGAATGGGGTGAACAGGGGACTGACCCCCCCTACCCCCAGCATCAACAGCATTGGATAACTCCTCCTGTCGAACCTCCACCGCTGGGAGGGTATGCTCACCCTTTACCTCACCAAACAAGTCCTGTAACCCTTCCCACTTTGAAAGCTGGGATGCTGGGGGATGCCCAATGGTCCTACAATCCTCTATTCTGGTGTCCCAGCTGCTGAGGGGGGGATTGCGAACAGTGGCAATGTCTGCCTGCCCTCCCAAAATTTCAAACCTTTATGGTTAGAGCCATAACCAATGATTTCCTTGTTAGTTTAATGTGGATTTCTCCCAGAACCTTATGGCGTTTGGCATAGTGTGTATATATTCTGTAAGAGTCTTCTATATTTTGCAGAATGTAGTTTTTGTCTATAGCTAAATGTTTGCGGAGGATCTCAGCCACTTTTTCAGGTATCTTCTCATCCTTTGTCTCTTCTACGTTTTGGAGACGGAGGTATACTTCCGACCGCTCCAATTCGAGTTGCATGATTGCTCCTTCTAACTCGACTGTTTTTT
>JANHFP010216524.1:0-12869 GCA_032468135.1 Calamaria suluensis
GCCAGCTAAGCTGGAGCTATGCTGGCTGGAGAATTCTGGGAGTTGACGTCCACAAGTCTTCAAGCTCCCACGTTTGAAGACCTCTGCTTTAACCACTACACCAACTGGCTCCCTAGCCAAGCTGTTACGTAAACACAAAGGGAGCGATGTCACTTGATCCCTTTGACTCCTTCAGTGCATGTGTGTGTGTGTGTGTGTGTGTGTGTGTGAGAGTGTGAGAGAGAGAGAGAGAGAGAGCACACCCGTGCACACACCCTGTGTTTTGGAATGGGCGTTTTGCACAGGAGTGTTCTTTGTGGTGGTCTTCGGAGCTTGATGCTCCATAATTAAAACAGCCCTGCAGAGTAGGATGTGGTCACTCCTGCATTAAAGTTGTGGAATAAAGATGAAAACCAGACATGCCCCGGCAGCTCACTTAGGCCTCCATCCATGGGGCTAGACTCTTCTTGAGATTGCCTTGATTGGAGGCACCAGTGGAAAATAGGAATTTTGGAACAGGACACGGCTGATCCGAAGTCTGGGACCACAGCCCTGTGGGGAGCACACAGGCAGTGCATGGGTGGTGTAAACCCCTAGGAACAGAAAGGGAACAGAAAGGCCAAAACAACCCCCACCAGAAATCAGCAACCAGATGAACACAGATTAATTCATAGATTAATACCATACCAACAGTCAACTAAACAATTACCCCAAGCAAGGAACTGTCAAACAAGCCAATGGTAAACAGCAGGGGTGAAATCCAGCAGGTTCTGACAGGTTTAGAGAACTGGCAGCGGAAGTTTTGAGTAGTTCAGAGAGCTGGCACATACCACCTCTGGCTGGTCCCAGAGTGGGGAGGGAATGGGGATTTTGCAGTATTCTTCCCCCAGGAGTGGGGTGGGAAAGGGGATTTTGCAGTATCCTTCCCCTGCCACGCCCACAGAACCGGTAGCAAAAAAAATTGGATTTCACCTCTGCATTTTAGTATCCAAATCAGGTAACACGATCAGTGCTCGTCTAGTGTGATGTTACCTAGTTTGGGTCCTTAAAAGTCTGCAAGCGAACAAGCAAGCTCAGACAGGAGCAAGCACCCCCATTTCAAACCTGAGCTACAAATATTCTCCTTTATTAGTCTGCTGATTGCTCAGCTTCGAGGTGCCAGGTAGAGCCAGGTTGAGCCCTGGCAAAAAAAACGGTGCCATCTTCTTTAGGCTTTGGCATGTTCTGGTGCATGCAACAACCACAGGAGGGCAAGTCTATATATTCCTGTTTTCTCTTCTTAGAAAAACTTTATTTATTTATTAAATTTATGTGCCACCCATCTCACTATCAAACAATTCTGGGGAGCCTTGTGCTATGCATTAAAAACCGGTCCAAGGGAGGTTGTTTTTTTAAATCACATTTTATTAAGGTATCGTAAAATGCAAAAATACAAAAGTAAATAGGAGAACAGTGAAGGGGAAAGGGGGAAGAAAAGTGAGGGAGGATAGGGAAAGAAAAAGAAGCGTTGACCTCCGACCTTCTCTGTCACAGTAGAATAAGGTATTAGCATCAGATCACAGCTTTTTGATTTTCCATAATAGTATGGAAGTCATTTCTATAAAGATCTGTCAGTCTAGACTGTAACACCCCAAATCATAGTTTCATTCTTTTCCACATCAAGCATGAAGTTCAGATTTCCACGTGGAAACAAAAATATGTTCTTTTATTTGATCAAGGTGGTCAGTTTTGCCATTTCAGCCGACTCCGGACAATTTCTGCCACCATCCCAAGGGAGTTTAAACAAAACCTATAGAGATGCAAATTGAATGGCAGTTGCACTTCTGAAGTTGAGCCAGTCCTTGGGAATACAGCCAGAGGTTTGGGGAGATCATCTGAATAGACAACAACAGGAAGTCCAGCGCTCTGGCCAGTGGGCCCCTCCAACATCCCTCCTCAGTCCCCGGAGCCTGGCAGTGCCCCAGTATCCTCCAGGACAGTAAACCCCAAGGCTATGGGTGTTGCCTCTCTGAACATCTGGAAAACGCCAGGAGGGGTAGGTTGCAGGTGGGGCAGATTGCGCTGGCTGGGCTGTGGGAAAGAAGGAGGCCAGCCGGACCTGGCTGGTGTTGGCAGGTTAATGATTCGCTGAGGACCACAGGCAGCTGCCTGGGCAGTCCGGTCAGCTGACGGTGCTCGGCTTCTTCTAGCCAGGCAGGGGTGGCATCAGATCTTGGCAGGCTGCTCTGCCCCCGGTGCCTGCTGGTGGGGGGTGAAGGGCAGCGGTTAATACATAAGTGAGCCTTGGCATTTGTGAAGCTCCATAGCTAGAGTCCAAACAAGCTTGCGCTCCACGAAGTTGGGTGTAAAGTGGCATGCGTTGCCAGTGGTTTCCTGGGCAACCCTACCACCCTTCCTGGCATGGGTTTCCAGAGGCAGCATCAAGCAGGGATGTGGGTTCCCATGGTTTTGAATCGGCTAATTTGATGTGCAATTTGTACCGAATAAATTTTACTACCATCAAACCTTTTTTTTTTTCCAGGACAAATTTGAATAGGAAAATTGCATCATCCTGGAGGAAAGTTTTTAGTGGAAACCAAGACTTGGGAAATTTGAAAGAGGGTTACTTGGACAATCCCCAAAAAGGGGTTGATGTTAAAGAACAGTAGAACTAAAGCAGAGGTTCCCAAACTTGTCAGCTTTAAGACTTGTGGACTTCAACTCCCAGAATTCTCCAGCCAGCTCTGCTGGAGCCCTGACCTGAGCTCTGCTGGCTGGAGAATTCTGGGAGTTGGAGTCCACAAGTGTTAAAGCTGACAGGTTTGGGAACCTCTGAACTAAAGGAAATAGGTTTAAAGATAGTTGGAGGTGGGGCGGTTTAGTAAATGTTTTGTACAGCTTCTTGGCTCAGCCTTGTACCTCAATGGAGGAGCGGCCTCTTCAGCTGGGACTCCTCCTGCTCATGGTGTGTGGTGGACCACGACTCCCCTTCTGTCTCACCCATACGGTCAGTGGCTAAATGCAGATGGTCCTCAACTTGCAACAGTTCATTTAGTGACTGTCCAAGTTGTAACTTCCCTGAAAAAAGTGACTTAGGACCGTTTTTCAGAGTTACAACCTTTGCAGCAGCATCCCCAGGATCATGTGATCAAAATTCAGGTGCTTGGCAGTTGGTCCATATTTATGACCATTGCGGCATCCCTGGGTCATGGGATCACTATTTTTGACCTTCTGACATGGAACCTTCTGGAAGCTAGATTCCCTTAACAGCCGTGGCAAGAAAGGTTGTGAAATTGGGCAAAACACTCACTGCTTGATTAACAAATGTCTCATTTAACAACAGAAATTTCGGGTTCAATTGCTGTCATAAGTCCAGGACTACCTGTGGATAACTATCATTGTAGCCCCATCCCCATCTGACTGCAGAATGGAACTTCTCCGTGGGATCCTGAAGAATTACTTTCTTCTCTTTTCCTAGAAAGGTCTTGAGGCTAGCTCTGTACCTGTGCAGCCAGCCAGACTCCCAAACCTGTCCCGTTTTAAAAGCAGCTAAACATGCCAGTTGAAGAGCCTGACAAGAGAGAAGTTGAAGCTGGGAACCCAGGAGCAGAAATGGTGCCAGTCCCTACCCTGATTTGTTTGCATAGAAAAGTTTATTTTATTGCCCAACTCACACAAATACCTCTCTGTGCAGCATCTATCTCTATAAAATAAAATTTAAAAAAGTACAAGTCAACAACAGCAGTAACAGTTTATAGATGATCAGGAAGAGTTGATGTGCCCTACTATATATTTTTATAGTGTAAAAAAAAGTAGTGGATAAAAGAACAAAAAAACAAACAAAAACCCAAGTCACTTTTTTCAGTCCCGTTGTAACTTTGGTCACTAAATCAACTGTTGTAAGTCAATCCTGTATCACACTTACGATTAAAGGATCTCCCAGAATCAACGCCAAGTCATCTGCAGAATCCCTTAGTTGATAAATCTCTTTCTTAATCTTTATTCTCACAATCCTTTCATTTTATTTTATGTATCTCTGTTGAGTAATTTTAGGAACCAAAATAAACAAGAGGAGAAAGTGGACATTCCTCTGCTGTTCCCCTTTTTTTTACCACTTGGTTTTGTTAGATCTTCATTGACAATTATATGTGTTTTTATGAAGTATAAAATGATCTTGCCCATTGTTACAAAATTAACTCCAAAATTCATATATTCCAAAACACCTTTCCCGCTTCTAGGAAAATTAGTGTGGCTCCAAATATTCTAAAATGTACAACACATTTTTCACGTCAATTAACTGTAAAAACTGGATTCTGTTAAAGGTAAAAATCCACATTGATCCTCATCAATACATTTTTGCACAATTATTTTCACCCTATCAGGTGAAATGGTTGTGAACAACTCGTGGTTATTATTCAGTAATGCTATTGGCCTTTATTGTTATTTTTTTTTTGTTAAAAATTACAGCTTGTCCCTTTTTACATATTAGTGATGTCTTGGGCTCTTTCCAGCTCTCTGACTTTTTTCTCTCTCCCTGTAGGATAGAATTGCTCATAGTTTGTAAAGGTTGTAAAAGTTCATCCATAAAACATTTTTAATAAGACCCTGCAAAATCCATCTGGTTCAGGGACCTGTCCTAATTTAATATTTTTATAGCTTTAGAAACGTCACTTATTATTATAGATCGTTCATAATCTCTCTGTTCCTCCATAATCCTTGGTAAATCTTGCTTCTTTTTCATCTATTCATCGATTTTCTCTAGAGAGATGTCACTTCCTTTCTATAAATCGAAATAATATTGATGGAATATTTTTTGAATGGCCACGTTGTCTATTAATAGAGTATCTCCTTTCAATTTTCCTTTTTCCTTTTTGTATCTTATATGCTAGACATTTCCATAGTTTATGTGCAAACGTAGGATTCTTTTTGCTTTACATAATTCATTTTTATTTCCATTTCTCTTACAGTTGACAGACAATTGTCTTTCTAAAAGCTTAATTTGTTGAGATATTTATCTTCTCTGGAAATTTCTTTAATTCCTTTTTTTAATATTCAAAATTAGAGGCACAAGGCTAGAAAGCAGGAGACTGAATTCTAGTCACCCAATTGGCTGATTGGCTGGGCTGAGGCAGAACCCCTTTCTGAGATCCAGCTCACTTCACACCGTTGTTATTGTGGGGAAAATAGGAGGAGGAAGGTTTATTGGATATGTTCGCTGCCTTGAATTATTTGTAAAAATAATAAAGGTGGGATGCAAACAAATAAAATGGTGGATTTTACAAAATGAAAGATCAAGATAATATAAGTAGGACTGTGTTAGAAATAAAAACCGCTTGGGTCGATATACAAAAAACAAAAAGGCTTTATTTTCAGAAAATAGCCATAGCAGTTTGCAAAATGTGCTGGGCATCCCAGCAGACCTCAACCAAGGAGTTTTAGCCAGGAAAGCCACACCACTAAATTCAAAAGTACTTTTTTATAGTTCCCTATCACGACGCCACCCACCTCCCTCTACGCCGGACCAAGTGGCCGATCCCAGCTAATCCGAAAATGCCTTCAACGAAGCATCATTATTTGTTCTACCCTACAACACCCCTCCTTCCTATAGCTAAAACTTAGAAACTAAGCTGCATGCAGAACATCTTATCATCTATTCCCTGCTATATCTAGGCAAACAGAAAGTCTATTCATTACATAGAATGTTGCAAATATATGAGCTCTGCAAGTCATTTCTCTAACTTGCTAGCAGATTTAGCTTTTAACACAGAAAAAGGATTCAAAGAAAGAAATTAGAGGTCCTCTATCCTGACCCCTTCTACATAAGCAAAATTTATTTTATTTTTGAACTTTCTTACATCGTACAACTAATGTGGATTGCAACTATAGACATGTTGGTTGTGATGCTCTGTTACTATGGAGTGCCCTTAGAGATGAAAGTATTAAAGGCACAGGAAGATAAATAAAAAAGAAAAAGTGAATGTGTCTGAAGGAAAAAGAAAACTTTTCCACTTTTGAATTATAATATTTTGTAATATAGTGACGATCACCAGAAAAGCATCAAGAATGGAGGGGAGGGTCACTAGAGCAACTCACAGAGAGAATTACACCAGATTGGCACATTATTTATTTAGCATATGGCATTTGTACACTGAGAGCCAGGGAATGTTACTACAGGGGTAGCTTGGCTGCCTAAGATTGCTGGTTCATTTAGTTCACACTCACATGTTATCCAGGGGGCAAATCAGCTCCACACTCAAAATTTCTAATGATGACCTGCAGGAGTGTCTGCGTTATCCATTGATTTTGCCTTGCATTTGGGCAGGTCCAGTGCTGGTTGTTTCCTTGATACCACACAAAGCGTCATTAGCTTCCCACAAGAGTGGTACCTATTTATTTACTTGCATTTTCATGCTTTTGAACTGCTAGTTGTCAGAAGCTGAGTCGAGTGACACTCTGATGCTTGGGCTCAAATTGCTGGGATATAGACAGTTGACCTTTTCCGATCAGCAAATCCAGCATCCTTAAGCCACTGAGCTACCATGCTCCTTTTGAGCAAATGGGCAATGCGTTAGAAGTGCTTGTTACCAAATTGACAGCTTTTGAAAAAAGAATGGATGAAGAATGGATGTAAAGATGAAAGAGGAGATCAAAAAAGTTAACAAGAGGGGAACTCTGTAAAGCGATTGTCTGGAGAGGTAAAGCAAATTACTGGCAATGTGGAAATTTTAGTAAGAGAGAAGTCATAGAGAGTTGGAAAGAACATTAGATAATCTGGTTTTATTGGACTTGAGAGAGAAGAAATTTTATTTTACTCAGTGCAATCCCAGAGGTTTCTGGTAAAGATATTAAAGAAAACATCATTAAACTTTTGGCAATTTTTTTTGGGGAACGGGAAGAAAAGAACACCGAGTCAGAAATTAATAAAGTATATAGAATAAATGAAAGACTTGTGAGAACAAGAAATATTCCAGGGATTGCCTTGATGCACTTTGTCAGAAAGAAAACAAGAGATCTAATTTTGCAGCAGCAATTTAATACAAGACTGAAGACTGATAATGAAGATATAATTGTACTCCAACTAATTCAATGGCCTAATTGAATAGCCTAATGTCACTGGAGATGGTTTCTGCTTCAATGGTTCAAGTCCTAGCGTGTTGGGGTGAGCTCCGGTCACTCGCCTCAGCTTCAGTCCACCTAATAGTTCAAAACCATGTTCTACGCAAGTAGACAAAATAGGTACTACTTTGGTGAGGTGGGGACAAGCCGGTACTCCATGCAGGCAGTCAGATTCCTGCCCTTTGAGCTTTCCTGGTTGTGGTGCCCATTTGTGAGGCAGCTCTGGGTTCTGAGGGGCCTTGGGGGACCCTGCGGGAAGAGCTGCTTTCTGGTGCAAAAGCCAGCTCGCCCCCTGGTTGTGCATCGCCCCCTGGTTGTGCCCCCTGGTTGGGAAGAGGATGAGCATCTCCCACAACAGAGTTCGTACCTTGGTAGCCAAACTACTTCTCTGCCGTTGCAGTCTCCTGGCTAATGTAAGAACACCATACGCTAATAGTAACAATACTATTTTGTATTATAATTTTATGTCATTTTTTTTTTTTGACTGAGAGGTTGAAGCAGAAAAGATCTCATTTCAGGGGACAAATTGGGAGCTCTGGTTTTTTTGCTTTTCAGCAGCAGAGGTTTTGATTGAATTCTGTCCAGGAGGTGAGGGAATTTCTAGAAAAATTCAAAGCAGAAATGGAGGAGGGGATTCAAATGGAGCTGTCAGAGGAGACCATACAAACTCTACAGCGCAACAGGAAACTGAACTAGGTGCTAAATGTTGCCAATTTTTCTAAACTTTTCAATTGATGGTGGGTTTCAGAAGTTTAATGTGGAATATAAATGGAGCAAATGCTCCTCAGAAGAGAAAAACACTCCCTTGTTTGAAAAAGATAAAATAATTTGCCTACAAGAGACATACAGAATATTAGGGGAAAAGAGGATATAACATATTTGATTTATAAAAAATTGGTGAAGAATTTATTTCAGGAAGAAAAAAAGAGGAAAGAAAAAAGAAATTATTTTGTAAAACCAGAAATTGTATCAACTGATGAGCGTGGTAGCTTTGTTGAGGTGAAGTTCATTTTCATGGGACTGTTATGGGGAATTTATGTCCCAACTGAGGATAAATGTCTCTTCTATAAAGGAGAGACTAATGGGTTTCTCCTGTGAGAGTTGGCGTTCGATGGGGGCTTGGAATTGAATGACCTCCCCACAACTGGACAGAACTTCTGAGAAAAACATTAAAATCACTCAAGGCAAATTCCCAAAATGTTTTTTTTTAATTGGATAGACAATTTAGGGCTAGTTGATATATGGAAGCAGAAAATGGTAATTTAAGAAAGTGCCAAATTTTCTGAAATACGTATTTCCTTTTCAAGAAGAGAAGTATATTCAATTTTTTTAAAAAAAACTAAAACCAACCCTTGGCTGCTTAGTTTTCTAAAGCAGAGATATTGCCGAATAGTTTTCTGAATTGTAATCCTGTAAATTTGATTTATAAAAGAAAGTCTGTTTTAGATGGAGACTGAATAAAATGTCACCACAGGGGGAAAAAAGCAACAATTGTGGAAGATTGTAAAAAGGAATTAAAATATTTTTTGGAAATAAAGTACTGAAAGGCACTGATACAACCTTTGCAACATTCCCATG
This sequence comes from Calamaria suluensis, assembly GCA_032468135.1. Taxonomy (NCBI): domain Eukaryota; kingdom Metazoa; phylum Chordata; class Lepidosauria; order Squamata; family Calamariidae; genus Calamaria; species Calamaria suluensis. Next base: position 8,653 of record JANHFP010216524.1, read on the forward strand.
AGCATGTGATCAAAACTCAAAGGCTTGGAAACTGGCTCATATTTATGACGGTCACAATGTCCCAGAGTCACGTGATCCCATTTGCAACCTTCTGACAAGCAAAGTCAATGGGGAAGCCAGATTTACTTAACAACTGGGTTACTAACTTTATAACTGCAGTGAGTCACTTAACAATTGTGGCAACAAAGGTCATAAAATGGGGCAAAATTCACTTATTTATTTATTTATTTATTTATTTATTATTTATTTATTTATTTTATTCAATTTCTATAGTGCCCCTCTCCCTGTGGACTCGGGTCGGTGTACAGCCATAATTCATAAAATATACATAAATCACAAAAATTTAAAATACATATTAAACAATTAATGGCTCACTTAACAAATGTCTCACTTAACAGCAGAAATGTTGGGCTCAATTGTGGTTGTAAGTCAATGATTACCTGTATATCAGAAGATGATATACCTCCTGCGCTTTATTGGCCAAATGTGATTAGATACACAAGGACTTTGTCTCCAGTGAAGGTACATAAATTCAGAAAATGCCTAACTTGATTCCACTTCAAGGACAAGAGAAACATCTCCCTATCTCCTCCCTCCCCATCTAAGCCAGCCTGAACAGTGGTATCCATGGCTGAGCTTGAAGGAGAAGCCCAGGCCTGGATTTCAATGCCTAGCCTCAAGGCTGCCTCTCAAAAAGGCAACCCTGTGCTACTGGGGAGGAGGGAAGATGCCCCCCAGCCCCACCCAGGGCTCCATGAGGTCTGTCGTGTGCCTCTTCCCTTCATGCTTCCCCTGTGGCCCGCCTGAGGCTGCCGTGTTCTTGAAGCAGCTTCTCCCCTGGCCTCTAAAGTCTACATGAAAGGAAGTCCCATCCTCACAGGACTTTTGGAGGCTCATGGAGGCCATGAGACACCCCATTCTTGCATGGCCTCCGCAGCCTCAGGAAAGTAAGAAAAGGGTGTGCTTTCAAGAATGATTGTTGTTGGGTGTTGTTGAGCATTGGTGTGTCACCCAACACATTGTGACAGGTCACCTTTGCTTTAGAGGTTACGCTTTCCAATCTTGGCAGCTCTCAGGCAAGTGGACTTCAACTCCCAGAATTCCCCAGCCACCATGCGATCTCATCAGTCACTGCCTCCATTCAAGCCATTCAACCAGAAATTGAGGACTAGAAGCTTCTTTAATGAACACCCCCGGCTGAGGTTCCCCGAGCACAGTGTAAACGTTCCCCTTCAGCAGAATTACGCAGAATTATTTTGCAGTGCTACAAAAACAGGAGATCTCAAAAGTACTTACAGTTTTTCCAGAGAAGTCAAGTGCAAGAACACTTCAGCATTTAAGGTGCTGATCCTGTTACGGGAGAGATCCCTGGGGAGAAAATGAGCAGATTAAGCTTGCTGTCATCCGCAATTACAATTATCTCTGGACTCTGAACAACGGGCTGGAAAACATGGATTTGCTCAGCCCAGTTGACATATTTCAGCTACCAGTCACTCCATGTCCCTCTCATGCTGGATTACCAGCAGGGAGAAATGAGCAGCCGTATTCATAAAACGAGCCCAGAATATTTCACTGATAAAATGCATTCAGGCGGGATAAATAAATGTAATGTGTTGTGTTGTGAACACAAAGCAAAAGTTATCTGAGGGAAGTTACACCCATTCCTTAAGTTAAAACCATTTCTTGAAGCCAAACAAACCCCACTCTCTTTAAAGTAGTCTCCTTGGAACTACTGATAGACAGATCACCTATAAATAGGAAAGCAGGAAGGATGGAAAGCAAGCAAGAAATGGTGCAGTGTCTCCTGCTTGGGTGGGTGGAGGTTGGACTGGATGACCTACAAGGTCCCTTCGAACTCTGTTAATCTGAGACCCAAAACAGGATAGATTGATGCTATTGGGCCCAGTTGGCAAAGGAAACGTCAGGACCACATGGGCTGGAAACATGTGGAACAGGCCTTCATCATGCAGTGGATAGAAGACAGCTAAAAATGATGATGGAATGATAATAAAAAGGTAAAGATTTCCCTCACACATATGTGCTAGTTGTTCCCGACTCTAGGGGACGATGCTCATCTCCATTTCAAAGCCGAAGAGCCAGCACTGTCCGAAGATGCCTCCATGGTCATGTGGCCGGCATGACTCAATGCCAAAGGCGCACGGAACACCTTTCCCACCCTTCCCACCAAAGGTGGTCCCAATTTTTTTCTACTTGCATTTTTTACCTGCTTTCGAACAGCTAGGTTGGCAGAAGTTGGGACATAACGGGAACTCACCCCATTACATGGCACTAGGGATTTGAACCGCTGAACTGCCGACCTTCCAATCGACAAGTTTCGCTGTCTTACCCACTGAACCACCGCATCCAAGGAATCATAATATGCACACATAAATACACACACACACACACACACACAGCGTATAGATATAAAAAAAGCTGTTATCATAATATTGCTATTTCGATTAATGGTATACACGTGGGATTGTATTAGTAAATTTTCACATCTAGTTTTATTGTACTATATAGGCTTTACGTAAAGATTAATTACAAGTATAATCAACATTCAATTTGGTAGCTAACACAGTTTGTGCTAAATCCTCCACTGTTGGAACCACAGTCAGTTCCCCAAACAATCCTCATTGCTTATTTAAGAAAACAATTATGTAAACAAAAAAAAAAAGATTTTTCTCCTACTGAAACAAATTTAAAACTTTCAGGATAAATGAGATTTATCAAAATAGAAAGGTTTTTGTTTTGTAGGCAAGAAATTGTGGTTATATTTAAGAATTGGAAGTGTTGCAGCCTCTTCTGAAAAGTGAGGGTTTCACTGTATTTAATCTTGGGGTATTTTGTTTGCTTGTTTGTTTGTTTGTTTGCTTGTTTGCCTCCAGCCAAAACAGATCCCATGTTGTGCTTTTCACGTGCAAAGAAGCAAAGACTCCTGAAGAAAAGCCATGCCTTTCCCATGTGGTAGGTGGAAAACTCTTGGCCAGAAGCCCCCCCTGCAGACGCCCAGCTCAATTCCCTTCCCTCCCACTCCCAGACAATTTCCCTCTGAGAGGGACTAAGATAAGGTGACCAGATGTCCCGCTTTTGGCGGGACAGTCCCACTTTTTAGCCAATTGTCCCGCGTCCCACGTCAGTTTAAAAAAGTCCCACTTTTTTCCACTGAGGGGAAGGAAGGAGGAGGAAGAGGGGCTGAAGCTGCTTGGGGCGACGGCTGACTCGCGATGGCTGACTTCGCTGCTTAGCTCTTGCTACCTTGCAGGTGCCAAGCGAAGCAGCGGCGAAGCAGAGGCCACCTTGCATGGGAAAGCTTTGTCAGGAGGGAAAGAAAGCTGGAAGAGGGGGGAGAGGAGGGAGCAACCGAGTCGGGATGGATTGGGAACGGCGTGCGCTCAAGCGCTCAGGAGTGCGCACGGGCCACAGGATGATGATTATTATTTTTTCCTTCTCTGCTTTGTGCAAACATAATTTTTTTAAGCAGACCGTGTTTCAAGCATTTACTAAATCCGGCATTTACTAAATTTCGAATGGGAGAGGTTTTAGGCTTTTCCTCACTGCTGAGTTGAAGTCGTCTCCATCCATCCTTAAGCCAACAGACAACTATGTTGGCATGAAATTTATTGTCTGTGTGGTCCCTTAACCTGCCTTTGTTTCCAGGCTTTCCCGTTCACGACTTATTTTCAAGGGAATGAGGGACAAAGCCAAAAGGAGTTTATATGGTCCTTTGGCGGTGCCATAATAAGGGGGGGGGAGTTTTTAAGCAAGTCACTCACTCTGAACACCAGATGAAAGCAAAATAAATCAGGACTCAGAATAAGAATGGGAAAGCATTGCCACAGTTTCTTTGTGCTGCAGTTGGGTACAATAATTCCCCATTCTTGAATCACTGAATGGATAGCCTTATGGGATAAGATGAATCAAAGAGAAAGGTAAACAATTGGGAATCATGAGAAAATGTCAAATGGAAATTAAGAACATATTTCAGTAGTGATAACATTTCAAGAACTTTAGATGAGGCAGATACTTCTCATCCAAATTTAACAGACTTTGTTTGAAAATATTGCCATATTGCAATTATTCTGGACTTAAAATCTTGGGTGTACCATATATTTGTGCTCAGAAAAGGAACACAGTTCATTAGGAGTATCATGGGAAGTCCGTTATATGTTAACCTATAATCAGGCATCCCAAATGATGAACTCACAAATGTT
>JANHFP010227888.1:0-12759 GCA_032468135.1 Calamaria suluensis
TTTTTCTACTTGCATTTTTACGTGCTTTCGAAACTGCTAGGTTGGCAGAAGCAGGGACAAATAATGGGAGCTCACCCCATTCCAAGCAGAGTACATTTCTTTTTAGGTCTTTATTGTTTGCAATCAGATTTTTCTGATTTAAACATTTTATTATAGAATAAAATATAAAAGCAAATAGTATGACACAGTGGGGAGGAAAAGGGGAAAGACAAGGTGAGGAAGAAGAGAAAAAAAATATCAACTTCCGACTCTCTGTTGCAGTAGAATAAAACATTAACATTGAACCTCAACTTTTTACTTTTCCATAATAATATCAACTAGCCATTTCTAAAACACAGTTTAGGAAGTTAGCACCCACTGTCCCCTAGAAGAATGAAATATTCTAGCAAATATTAAAAAGGCAGAATATTTTATTTCCCTGGATGGGAAAACATGTTTTTAGGCAGGAAACAGACTCACTCTTAATAGCCCCCACCCTCCTTAATAGCCCACAGCAGAGGTCAACACTTAAGAGATAGCTAGGTCTATTCATAGGCAAATGCCCTCACCTAAGATCTAACAAACGTAAGATTAGCCCTCTACCACATGGCACCTGGGAAGATTACATCAGCCAGCAAGGCTAGCTAAGACCTCCATCCCCTGGGAGGCTGACATAAAACCAAGGCACGCTCAGCCCCTTTTCTGCTCAGGAACTCAAGCCATGTGATCCTGAGCCACCATTAAACCATCTTTCCAAGCAGTCTCCGTTTTTCCATTGTCTGTTTCCCCACTTGGAAATGAACCCAGAAGGATTTCTTCCAACAACAGAATACATTTTGTTTTCATAAGTTGAAAAAAAAAGTGTATATATAAAGGTTTGAGCTTGACACCAAAACACCCACTACATTATTATAGGAAGTCCTTGTGTCAGCTTTGGAAGCCATATTAGGCCGGAAGCTTCACGCTGCCACAATTTCATGTGTGGGAAAGTAGGAGGGAGGATAGAATAGAGGAGTTGGGATTAGACATAATTTAATTTTTTCCATCAGTCAAGGTCATGAGAAAACACATCTGGAGGAGTGGTTGAGGTGCTGGGTGGAACGGATGGTGATTGGAGCATGTGATCAACCGATGGGTGGGGAGTGGGGTTTTGGAAGTTTCATTTACTGATGGAAAACCAAAACTGTTAGATTTGGGTTTCCAAGAGATGTGCCAGTATACCTTATCTAATAAATGGAACTTTGAGAGAATGCTTGCCTTGGAGTTTTCAATTGGAGGAAGAGGTTTTCTGGAATGCTGACACCTTGACTTACAACCATTTATTTAGCAACCATTAAAGTTACAACAGCATTGATAAAAGTCACATATGACTGTGGTAGCATCCCCATGATTCTTCCTGATGGGCACTGAATTGTTAGAAGAATTTCCAGAATAGAACTGGGAGGGAAATAGGGGAAAGAAGAAATAAGGAAAGAGCAAAAATCCACTTGTGCGGTGACAAAATTCACAGATATGTTTATATGTCACATTTTCAGTGGTGTTGTAACTTTGCGTGGTCACTAAATGAATAATCGTATGTCGAGGACTACTTGTACTATGATTTGTTGAACAATCCATAGTGATCGGGTTTACAAATAAAGTTAAGCAAAAACAAATTGCATGATGATTTAGCATTCTATATAAAGCAGAACATAGAGGCTACAATGCTAAATTAGTTAGCTTGAAAATAAAATGAGAGTTCTTAAGGGGACTCCTAGGTAAATAAGCATAAGATCAGAATGGACATTTCCATGAACCTAAGGCAACTTACTTTTGGCAAGTTTCGTACAATTCTAAGTACAGTGGTACCCTGATGGTCAACTGCTTTGAAACTCATCTAATTTGATACTCGATACATTTTGATGTGAAAAATTTGTCCCTGTACTCTTTTGTTTGGCATTTGACACTCAAGCTAGAAATTGTTGGTGTCAACTGCATTGTGATTCAATACATTATTCCCTATGGGAAAATCTAGTACTCATTGTTTTTGGTACTCATCACGTTTCCTGGAACCAATTAACAATTAGTAACATCATTAACAGTGCTAAGCGCCTGTCTACAGAAAATGGTGACCAGGTTTTCCACCTGATGAGCTAAGGAGAGACTGGTTAACTAGTAAACTGTTTCTGTATTTTTCAAGTTGCCAAGGCTTAATATGGAGATTGGAGCAAAGAGACATCTCATTTAATTCACGAAGAATGCACTGAAGTTGCAGAGATTATAGAATCATAAAGTTCAAAGAAGCCATTTGTCTGGTCAAAGCCAACCTACTACTAAGTGCAGGAATCCAAACTAAAGATGGTTGGCTAGTTCCACTTGAACACATCCAGTGAAAGTGAGTTCACCACTTTTCTAGGTAACTGAATCCACTTCTGAACAGTGTTTATTATTAGGAATAACATTTCACATTCAATCAAATTTGCCTTTCTCTAACTTAAATTCATTATTCCACATCTGGTTTGAACTAGATTATGATCTTTTTTCCATGACACCCTTTCAAGAATTTCACCCCTCTCCAACCTTTTCTTCTCAAGGCTAAAATTACTCAGCTCAATCTTTTTTCACAATCCTTTTTTCCCTCAGTTGTCTAGCCTTTCTCATGTCTGTTTTCGGAATTTGTTTCAGTTCAGCTGACTAGTGTAGTACTCAGAAGTGACTACAATAATCTAGGTAGGATTTAAACAAAGCAGATCTATGTTTTTTTATTCAGGCTCAAGGGACTTTCAAACAAAAAGCTCTTGCCAGTTATATAAAATACAGCTGTTTTTCTTTTGAATAGGTTCTTGGAAACATTTTTTCTTTGTACATTTATATTAAATGTAGCCTAAAATAGTTTTTTAAAAAAAATCTGGGCATGGTTTCTGTGTTTAGCTAAGGTAGAAACAGCATAATCATAAAGAAAAAATATAATGCACAAATTGCATGTAAAGTTATGACAGAGTATTATGTTGCACCTGACAGAATATAACCATACTCTGGAAAATTGCATAATTTTCCAGATCACTTTCTTCTTCTGTATTATTGCCAATTGTTGACCCCTACCTACTCCCTATCACTGGGATCACCATAGCTCATTAGATGCCTGGCAAAAGGACATGTCTTCTTTTTTGTCTTCAGTGTGGGACAAATACTCTCTGGCTTTTTGAATGTCTTGGTTTTGTTTTAAATCAGGCTGTTTCATAGCAGTAGTCATTCAAACATTCATGTACTGAGACCTTATAAATGATCTGTTCTTTCCTTGTTCATTGACAGATTTCACAGCCTAGATTTTTACATACACACGTCAAATCTACAATCATGGTAGTCTGTAAATCATATAATTCCTCATACATTTCCATAGTAAAATTTGAAATATAAGAAAGCAAGCGCATCAACATTGATTCTATATTATTGCTAGCATCTGTTATTGAGAATTTAAAACGTGTTGGAAAATATTGCAATTGAACAACTAGACTTTCTGAGTGGTAAAAAGCAATTTCATATCCATGTAGACCTAACAACTGTGCACCTCTGACAGCATTTTGCTATAGCTTTGGACACAGATGCCCAGAAAGTTGAACATTCAGTCTGTTCTTCCCTCCCCCATTTGTTCTCCTTTCCAATTATCCGTGTACACCACTGCCTGTTCAGGCATCTGATAACCCTAGGTTAACTATCAAAGCCATAGTTTAATACTGTATATCATAACTGATCACATAAATGCTAGGCTAGTTTATACTTCAATGCATTGAGAATCTAATAACCATGATTTCATTAAATCCTTATGGTTTAGCCCCATTTGCAAGCCCAGCTTATGCAAATCGAAATACCTAAAGTTACTAAACCTACTATTAGTTTCGTTGAGTGAAGGATACACGATAGAGTTTTTAATACCACGACTAAGAACAGAGTACATCCTGCGTTTTGTTTCGTAGATTCTCGATTGATTGGTCAATACGGTCGCACAGCAATCGACGTGGTAGGCATTTGACTTGATCGCGGGGGTAAGGAGAGGGTGGGCGTGGCAAAAAGAAGTTTTCCGGCGGCGGGTGGGCGGATTTATGTTAATAATATATACTTTGCCTTCCGTGATTGGCTCCCTTGCGTTCTGATGAAAGCCGGGTTAAAGTGGCGGGGTAAGCGCTGTGGTTTGGCGCTGTCACGCCCGCTCTCACGATGAGCCGTACCGGGGGGATCCTCGGATGCGGCCGGCGTCTTTCTGCGCTCGGGATCTTGCCGCCCAAGGGTCCTCTAGCTGGTGAGCGATCTCTCGGTTTTTCTGCAGGTTGTGATTGTAGCTGGGGGTGGTGGTGGTTGCAAAGAGATTTGGCAGTCCAGGAGCAAGGGAGAGGCGGGGAGACTTAAAAACAGCGAGATTCAAAAGGGGGCGGAGGAGCTCGGGCTATGGAAAAATAGACAGATATCGAGGGAACCTTAGTCCCATCTCCTTGTCTTTGCAAAAAAAAATATTTTAAAAAATAATTACGGTGGAAGTAAAGGGGGGGGAGAGAGAGAGAGTCTGGTTTTTGGGAAGACTGCCCGAATCAATTGTGCCGGGTCTCCCGATCCTGCTAGAAAAGCACTTCTGGAACTGGATGCACTCCAGTTAATTTGGATAGGATCAAGTCGAGGAAGTTGGTCCAAATTGAGAAAAATGGGGAGGCCCAATCTAGGGCTTCAGGTGGTAAGGGGAGAGATGGCCCTGTGCAGGTCTTTTGCCTTACAGTGCCTAAGGTGAAGATGATGGGCCCTTAATGAGACAGGCTGTAATATGTGCACAAGGAGGTTTTATACTATTGATGCTCTTGTGCAAAGAAAAAGAGTCCCATTTCCTCCTATAGGTCTTTATAAATACATTTTCATTTGAGCATTAAAAGTTTGTAAACCAGGAGATTGGTGTGGTGCTGTGGCTGTATATTTGCAGTTACCCGTTGTTTCTGCCATGTCATTTTTTTTAAGCAGAGTGCTTAATTTTCAAATTAAAATATGCAGCCAGCTCTTCGGAGGCCGTCTGTTATAATGCCTTCTTTATAATGCTGACAGTATAGTCCTGGGCCAGGAAAGTGTTGCCACAGTTCTGTAATGCTGCTTATGAGTATCCATGACGTTTGCTGCAAAGGTATAATGCAAACAATTGTTGCACCTATACACATTTGTTTATGAACAGCTAGTTAGTTTAATAAAGCATAGATATAGGCGCCCTTAAGATAAGGGAAGGAAAAGTCTATGTTGGATTTAGATCAGAGGTTCCCAAACTTGGCAGCTTTAAGACTTGTGGACTTCAACTCGGAGAATTCTGGAAGTTGGAAGTCCACAAGTCTTAAAGCTGTCAAGTTTGGGAGCCTCTGGTTTAGATCAATTTGGCTGTCAAAGTTTTGGTGGGAGTCATTTGCACATGATCTTGGTTGACATCAGATCAGGTTAATAAAGATCATACGAAGAGTGTGTTCACTGAGAATTGATTTGTTTCTGGGCACAATGTAAAGTGGTAATTATAATCTCCAAAGCCATAGATAATGTAGTAGAAGAATGTTCAAAAATCACTTCTGTAAGACCCTGTCAAAGGTTCAGGGTACCCATCACTCAGTATTACTTCTATAGGGAGTACATTTGGGGAATATGTAAGGAGTAAAGACTCTTCAGTGTCTGCACTCAGTCTATGTAAAATCTTGCCACAGTATAACATATAGGCAATAGCTGAATTATGACAACAATTGAGCTCAACTTTTTTGTTGCTGAGTGAGACATTTGTTAAGTGTGTTTACCCCTTTTTACGACCTTTCTTGCCGCAGTTGTTAAATGAATCACTGTAATTGTTAAGTTGGTATCAGGGTTGTTAAATGAATCTGGCTTCCCCATTGACTTTGCTTGTCAGAAGGTCGCAAAAGGTGATAACATGATCCCGGAACGCTGCAACAGTCATAAATATGAGTTAGTTGTCAAGCGTCTTAATTTTGATTTCATGACCATGGTGATCCTGCAACGGTTGCGTGAAAAATGGTGCCGTTGTAACTTCAAATGATCACTAAATGAACTGTTGTAAAACAAGGACTGATCTGATCTTTCCTGATCTCCTGTTAGCAACAGAAGTCTTTGCTTAATAGAGCGGTGAACACATCAGATGTATAAAGATTGATATCCGCCACTTGATTCACTCCTGCCAGAATTTAGCTAAAGAAGTATAGGTAGTCCTTGACTTAACAACAGTTCATTTAGTGATAGTTTGAAGTTATAATGGCACTGAAAAAAGTGACATGACCATTTTTCACACTTATGACCGTTACAGCATCCCTGTGATCCTATGATTTGCATTCGGATGGATCTGGTTCACATTTATGACGGTTGCAGTGTCCCAGGATCATGTAATCAATCACCTTTTGCAAAGTTTTGACAAGCACATAGCGAATAGATTCAAATTCAATGTAAATCTCTCTAATCTAGACAGTAGGAAGTACGGCTTCTGCAATAGAGTTATAAATGTCTGGAACACCCTATCTGATCCTGTTATTAGTCTCACTAATCCCCATGCTTTTTCCCTTAAACTCTCTACCGTGGACCTTTCACACTTTCTAAGAGGTCCTTAAGGGGGCACCAGCATGCCTACGATCCCTGTTCCACGGTTCCCATCTATTTGTAATCATCCCATGTGTTTATGGCTATGTTTTGCATATCTATATCTTTAATTGTGCCAATTTTTGTGCCAATGTCTATGTTTATATTGGTACTTCTTTCCTTGTACTTGTTGACAAATTAAATAAATAAAATAAATAAATAAGCAAAAGTCAGTGGAGAAGCCAGATTCACTTAACAAATGTGTTACTAATTTAACAACTGTAGTGACTCAGTTAACAAATGTGGCAAGAAAAGTCGTAAAATGGGCAAAACTCACTTAACAAATTTCTCACTGAGTAACATAAACTCTGGACTCAATTGCACTCGTAAGTCGAGGACTACCTGTATTTAATCTTTCCTCTTCTGAAATAATTATTCTCCTGGGAAGTATAGCACTTGTCATGCAAGCTATCTGAAGGAAACTAATAGTTATCCTGTTATTTCCAACACTTTGTGAACCAAAGTGCATAATTTCTCCAGGATAGTCTGTCAGTAACACCTTTTTTAATGTTCTTTTAAATTTTTGCTTGTGAGTTCACTGACTGTATCTAGTCATTTTAGCTTCTCTCAGCCTTCCATTTTCAGAAGTATTGGGAGTCTTCTCCATTGATTTCAGTAATGCCTTTACATTGTGTGTCTAAAGCATTTAAAACTTGATCTTCATTTTAGTGCTTCCAGCAAGCACTTTGGGTTTACTTTGTCTTTTGTGGAATAATATGTTTATTTTTATTTTATTTATTTAATTTGTCAACAAGTACAAGAAACAGGTAACAGTATAAACATGACATTGGCACAAAAATTGGAATAATTAAAGATATAAATAGGCAAAACATAGCCATAAACACATGGGATGATTACACGCAGGTGCACTTATGCCCGCCTCCTTAAGGACCTCTTAAAAAACGTGACAGATCCACAGTACACAGTTTAAGGGGGAAAGCATGGGGATTAGCAAGACTAACAACAGGATCTGGTAGGGTGTTCCATATATTTATAACTCTATTACAAAAGTTCTTGTTCTTGCAGTGCAGGTTTTTGTCAACATTTTTCTCCCTCCAGCATAAAGGTAAATGAAAGATCTGAAAGGACTTAAGCTCAAGTAAAAAAAAGTAAAGACGAAGTGTGAAATACTCTTTCTCCCATGGCTTCAATTTCTTGAGCTCCGGAGGCAGAGAATGAATAATAGAAGCAGTATTTGCAAGATTTTTTTTAGCAACATACTTGGACATTTCTTTGCATGTTGTAGTGCAGAAATAAAAGTCAATAAATGTCAAGGATGCACTGGAAAAAAGGGCTGTCATGTCTAGACCTTCACATCTCTGATTAACTTTATGATCTCTGGCCTCTTACATTTTTTTTTAAAAAATGTAATGAATGAAAGATTTTACACCAACTGTAGTGTTAAACTGTAGTGTATAAGGAATGAGATTAGGGAGGAATTTACTGTCATAGACAAGCACATTGTCAAGGAATCAGCAGTGCACTGGATAATGTAAACAATAGACATTGTTAAGTCAAGCAATGATACAATAAATATATATGATATAGTCATTTATTATATTGTTTTTAAATTTTAAACTGTAATATTTTCATATAGCATTGTTTTAAAGTTGGCTCTAAACCGCCCCGAGTCTCTGGAGATGGGCGGTATAGAAGTTTAAATAAATGAATGAATGAATGAATGAATGAATGAATAAATAAATAAATAAATAAATAAATAAATAAATAAATAAATAAATAAATAAATAAATAAATAAATAAATAAATAAAATGATAAGATTATTATTCAAATGGATTTCATAATAATTAAGTTGCAATTGTTGTTCCAAACTTGTATTAACCTTTTATTTGAACATCTAGATAGCATTTTTAGAGATCTTAGTTTGTATATTTTGATTTATATTTTTTAATTCAGAGCTTTCATAAGGATTTATAACTAACTGATTTTTATCTTAACTTTCTATTTTGCTTCTTATCTTTTTCATTTCTTGTTTATAATATAAAAACTATGCTGAAATATAATTACATTTCAAAAGTCAAACCAATATCTTAAATATTACATGTCGGGAGAAAAATAGAAGTATGGAATTGTCTCTCATTTACTTGTTGCAGAAGGTGTTCCAATGCTCTATTGGCAATAGCTACTGTAAAGGTAATGCAAAAGCCAGAATTATTTTATAAGATGTGATCTTTAGAAAAGTAGTTCTTGACAGACAAATCCAGTGAATTGATGTCTGCTAGGTCACAGAGTTGGAAACGACAGAGCAACAATTGTCAGAAGACAGCTGCATTGAGCTGTGGTGGCTCAGTGGTTAGAGGGCAGTACTGCAAGCTACTTCTGCTAACTGCAGTTCAGCAGTTTGAATCTCACCAGGCTCAAGGTTGACTCAGCCTTCTGTCCTTCCAAGATGGCTAAAATGAAGACCCAGATTGTTGGGTCTATATGCTGACTTTGTAAACTGCTTAGAGAGGGTTGCAAAGTACTGTGAAGCGGTATATAGTTTTTTCTGTTCAAGAAACTGAGAGAATTGGGATCAACTGTCTGGGTTGGAACTGAATTTGGAGGCAGTGGGCCAGAAGATACCTTCTTCGTGGCTCACTCTTTTCTCTCATTCTCTCAGAGTTTATCATATTTTTCTGGTAAATTATTCCAGCAGCTTCCAGATTGAACCTGGAGGACTACAGGTAGTCCCTGGCTTAACAACAATGATAGAGCCCAAAATTTATTCTGCTAAGCAAGATAGTGGTTAAATGAGCTTTGCCCTATTTTATGAGCTTTCTTGTCACAGTTGTTAAGCGAACCACTGCAGTTGCTAAGTTAGTAACAGAGTTGTTAAGTGAATCTGGCTCTTCCATTGACCTTGTTTGTCATAAGGCCACAAATGCTTGTGCAATGAGGACAGTGCAAACATCATAAATATCAACTAATTGCCAAACATCCGAATTTTGATCATGTGACTGTGGGGATGCCGCAACGGTCATATAAGTGCGAAAAATCGGCATAAGTCCCCTTTTTAAATGCTGTTGTAACTTCAGACAGTTTACCTTATGATTCTTGACAGACATATTTTTTTCTTTTATGTACACCGAGAGCGAATGCACCAAGACAAATTCCTTGTGTGTCCAACCACACTTGGGCAATAAAGAATTGTATTGTACTGTACTGTACTGTACTGTACTGTACTGTACTGTATTGCACTCTATTCTATTCTATTCTACTAAACAGAATGTTTGTAAGTCAAGAACTGCCTTATGCAATTTCTTCTTTTTCTCTGCTCTCAGGTATCAAGCGGCTTCTTTCCACAGCCGAGTTCAGACCTAGAATATGTATCGTAGGCAGTGGACCAGCTGGATTCTATACAGCACAACATCTCCTGAAGGTAATGGGCACATTTATAAGACAAACACTTCGGTTCTTATCTCCCTGCTAGCATATGGCCATTGAGAGCCTGCAATAAGAGTTCCCTTTAATGTAAGATTAGACAATTTTTGACTTCCATCACTCCAGGGGTGGGTTCTGCTTACCTTTACTACCGGTTCTGTTGTTGCATAATCAGTGCCCACTTATCTTTACTACTGGTTCTGATGTCACATGATCAACGTGTACACTGTGTCTGCGCTCTGTGCATGCTCAGAATCATTTAGGAGTGGTGAGGCATGGCAATCAACCAATTTTGCTGCCGAAAAACTGGAGAACAAAGGTACTAAATTGAGCCGGGGCAGGTGGGAGGACCCAGCTCCCGGACGGTGAGAACCGGTTCGCTGACATCATCCGGTCATCGCTACTGGATCGCACGAACCGGTTCGAACCGGGAGAAACCCACCACTGTCATTAGGGAAGTGGCAAAGAATTCTCAGAAATACAGTCCACTTTGCCTATTTATGCCTTTTTCTTTGCTTTAATGAATTTAGACATGCCTGGAAATTCTTGAATTATGCCACAATCGATCATTGACAAAAAAAAACCTGGTTCCAAGGCTGAATAATAAGAGTAACCTCTTATTTAAATTTGGATGGCCCATCCCTAAAGTCTTGATGACTTGGTTCTTCCCTCAGCATTGTTGGATGAGCCCATCTTGCAATGGGATGGGAACATGAAATATTATTGTGCTTTGGTTCAGCTACATTTATTTTTTTTACTCTTGCTGGTTCTTTTTTTTTTAATTCTCTTAAAGTAAACCCTTTGCAAATTGCCCAGAATGGCAACTGTGAGTTGGAAACACACAGAAACACCTTGAATGAATGAATGAATGAATCAATCAATCCATCAATCCATTAATCAATCAATCTCTATTCCAAGAAAGATAGGGTTTGATAAAAGAAATAAAAACAAAGTTTTTTCTCTTGATGATTAGCATGGCTGATTTCCAGGGAATATCAGAGCGGTAGAAAAAAGACACAAACACCCAAAAAAGAGCGGCAAAGCACTTCTGCATTGTGGCCATTTTAAATTTGGGTGCCAGCAGAAAGGACCTTGGTAAGAGTAGCATGCCTTCGCACCCTGATCCCATCTGTCCTTGGATCTGCCTGTTTTTATCCCAGAAGAAGCATAACTTGTGTGCACATCCTTTTAAAATGAAAAACAAATAGATCCCATCTCCTGTTGGATTGATTAATGATACTCCTGCGCTGTTGCCTGCTAACAATGTTGGAGAGGCATATAAGAACAATAATGGGAAATTAGTAACAATGGCAAATATAAGATAGCATACAAAAATCTTGTGGCAGAGAATAAAGTTAGTGTTGCAGAATATTTCAAGCAGCACAAAGAAATCTTTTAAACAAGTATTAACCCTGACATTCAAGACCTTAGAAGAAAAGGGTAGTGATTTTAAAAGAGGCATTGTCTGACACCAGAAAAAACACACAGCAAGGCAAGTTGCCAATGGGTTGGACTATGCTATTGAAAAAGTCCTTTCCCACTGCCTCCTGTGCAAAGATACTGTACTAACTTTTTTCCTTTCTTTTTTAACAACTTTCTTAACTTTTTTTGTTATTATTAACTAGCACAAAAGAATAAATACTCAAATTCTCTCTCTTCCCCCCTCTCCGTATATATAAAGAGAAGGAAAAATTTCTAAATCTTCAATCTCCTTATTAACCAGTAAAAGTCCAGTAAGGGCTAACAGAAACAACAACTTTAATACCACGTCTCTACTTCCATTTAAACAAATTTCCTCTGATCCCTCTCTTCAAATGACCAAAATCCAATTCCAATTAAAATTTTTAATTAATATATTTGTATCCTACTTTTGTTATTTTTACTAGTATCTCAAGGCGACAAACCTATCCAACACACCTACTTCCTCTATTTTCCTCATAACATCACTGTGAAGTAGTTTTGTTTGTGAGAGAGTGACTGGCCCAAAATCACCCAGCCTTTCTAGCTTGCTGTTACACAAAATACCTTTACAATTTAATCCATTGCATCCAATTAAACATTGCCAAAAATATCTATCATTATCTAATTTCAGTAAAAAAAAACACCTTTTGACTATATACCACAGATATCCATTATTTTAACTATAACCAAATAAACTAATTTTGTATTTTTTTTCTTCTTTCTGCAAGCAATCTTTGAATTCCACAAATAACACCTTGTTTTCCCCAAAATAAGACATCCCCCTGATAATAAGCCCAGTCGGGCTTTTGAGTGCATGACAATAAGGCCAAGCACTTATTTCAGGGTTCAAAAAAATATGAGGGTCTTATTTTCGGGGAAACACAGGTAATCTAACATCTCCTTTCTGGTCTCTTTGTCTGTTTTCTCAAAATTCTTGTCATCTTTATAAAAGTCCACAAAACCAGCTAATTTTTGTTAGTTAAAATTTTAAAATCCACCTTAAAATTTGTTTTAATTTTATTCAGCAGGGCTTGTTCCTCTTCTGTAATAGCTTTTGATTACATTATCAAATTAAATAGCTTGAGACCCTCTTGTAACCAGATACTAAACTTCTCCTTTAAAATAGTCAGCTTGTAAGCAAAGTTTTTTCCACACCAGGGAGGGTCCTTACAATTAACCTCAAAGTTAATTATAACCTCATTTAGCTGGGTGCATATATGATTTTTATGCTTAGTAGTTTTTTAACTTTTAAATTTCATTTTAAATGTTCTAATAATTTTATAGTATATTGTGATTGTGGGTTTTGG
>JANHFP010229085.1:0-12746 GCA_032468135.1 Calamaria suluensis
CCATTCCGACAAAAAGTCCAGGTCTTTTTGAAGGGTAGCAGCATTGTTGGTAGTGTTGAATAGTTTAACATCATCGGTGAATAGAACACAGTTACTTATAATATGATCACAGAGGTCATTTATGTATAGTACGAAGAGTGTTGGTCCTAGAACACTGCCTTGAGGAACACCCCTATTGACAGGAGCAGGAATTGAGAAGGCATTCCCTATTTTGACCATTTGTTGTTGTGTGGCAGAAGCTGATTCGCTGACCCAAGTACAGTTGTCTGATCTGGATTGGTCAAGCAAACATATGCTAGGGTCATGCTTTCCTGTGGACAATACATGACCGCCTGCTCCTGTAAGAGTGATACTTTCATGTTTTCCTTGCTTCTGATCACAGTCAATTTGCTGCAGGAAGTATGCTTGTCTTTTGACTACATACTGGGTCTCCATGTTACTGATAAGATACTTGTGTTGACCTTTCCTCTTTGAGAAAGCAACAGCCCCCACACTTTGGCATCCATAATTGGTGAAGGCAGGAAGGATTGTCATCCTACCACGTCAGGAATTGGGAAGGAGACAGGAAAGGCCATTCCATGGACCTTTGAAGACATCTAGACCAGGCTTCATTCAAAGAAGGCAGAAACAGAAGCTGGGAGACATCGAGTGATACTGTTGCATGCATGAAATATGTGTGACTCCCATTTAAAAAACGGGAGGCCACAATCTGGTCATTTCAACACTTCCATCACTTCTGAACTTCTGAGATTGAAAGAAAATTCAATGTTTATGTGTGTCTGTTCATACCTTCACCACAACAATTAAAGCAATTAAAATAATACAACAATTGTTAGAGGAATTGCATCGCTTTAAGAAAACAAAATATGTAAATCACCAAGAGATTATGTGGATTTAGTGTAATATAAATTAAATCAATGTTACCATGGGCCAACCAAACTCGGGGGGACAGTGGAAGGTAAGGGAGTCTGGCATGCTATGGTCCACAAAGAGTCAGACACGATAAGAGCGGCAAAAGGAAACCAGCCACCAAAGAATACAGTGGTGGATACCCACAAAGCTGACACCAGCCAGAGCATAGAACAACTTCAAGAAGTAAGAGCTGGATGTGACTGAATGGATAACACCACCACCTCATCAGGAAGCCTGTTCTAGTCCTGATACAGTCAGTGGAGATTGGAGAGGGCAGATTCCAGGAAGCTGCTATGTGGGATACTGTAGAGTTTGGTCCTCTCTGTACTCTTATTCAGTATCTTCATGAAGGCATTGGGTGAGATCATCTCCTGCTGTCATGCGAAGCATTAAATCAATTATGAGCCATGGTGGCACCTTGATTAGAGTGCAGTACTGCAGGCTACTTTTGCTGCCTGCAATATCTCACCAGGCTCAAGGTTGACTCAGGTTTCCTTCTGAGGTCAATAAAATGAGGACCCAGATTGTTGGGGGCAAGAGGCTGAGGCTTAGAGGTCTGTAAAACACTGTGAAGAGGTATATAGGTCTAAGTACTTTTGCTGGTGCTCATTATACATCACTGACCCCCAGCAATTTATGCAATGCCACGGACATCTTAGCAGAGGCAGGATTCTATTCTCTTCCTGTTTTATATCTCGTGTATATGTTTTTTCTTTAAATGATCTGGATTTTGATGAAGAATTTCATGATGATCAAAACCATGAACCGCTTCAAACAGCAGAATTTGCTTTTGTTAGAGGTCAAAACAGAGCTGGAGAAAAGAAGATGTCAAAGCAGATGATTCTTCTGCACGTGCATCCAAGCAACAGTAGACTGGTATGGTCAAAGTCAGCAAGAGGACAATTCTCCAGAGCTCCTCATTCAAATGTCATTCATTCATGTTCCACAGGGCTAGTTCTTACATTGCAGCCCTACCCTACCCAAGTTCAGTCTTTGCTGAACTTCCACCTCTTGGGAAATTCAGAGCAACGCTTCTACCCGCTGCTGGATTACCACATAACAAAGGTTCCAAGAGCGAGTGCCTTCATAGCAGCTAGACAGGAAGATCATAACTCAATGGAAGACTGAGAGAAGTTCTGAGCTGAGTTGGGAAGATACGAAATGAGGTGGAGTGAAGTCAAACTGGTTGAGCTACAGGCAGCCCTGGGCCAATCTCCTTCACGTGTGGCTGCTGTGCTGACTGATTATTGGTTGACTAAGCCATTGTGATGTAATAAGATGCAATAGGTGAGCTCCACCTGGTCATTGCACTGGCAAGTGGCAGTCTGATTTCAATCTTCAGATAGCAACAAGGATGTCCTCTTTGTCATCTCCTTCCATTATTCTGCAACCCGTAAGCACATCTAAAAGTTGTCTTATTGACTGGGGACTGGGTGCATGCAGATGTCATGTAGGTTCACAAAAGAACTTCCAAGATTGGGGGGGGGAGTTCACAGACCAACTATGGAAACAATTCAGATGTGGTTTACTAATACTCACACCACTTCAAAACCCTTCCTCTGATTCTACCAAGGTGTCAGGGCTCAATTTCATTGTAGTGGTGTAAGGATCCTTATTTGTATGAAGGAGAAGCAAGATGGAAGTCCTAGAAGCCATTCTCTTTTTCACATGCTAGATAACGGGAGAGAAAATTATGGTTTTTGCAGGAAAGGCTCTACGGTGAGTAACCAGCCAGAGAAAACCAGTCCAAGGATTGCTACAAGGCAAATTAAGATACTTTGAAGACTGAGGACTCAGCTGCACATGGGTTGGGTGGTCCAATCAGAGCTCTAGATTCTTCAGTTCTGGGTTTTTAATGACATAAAAGATAAAATTCCATGGCAAGAAGTATATTGTATTTTTGAATATACTTGTGTTTTTTTTAATTAACTTATGTCATGTTCTAAAAACTCCAATACAGGATGAAATAACTCTCAACTAAGAAGATAAAATGGCTCCCAAAGCAGCTCCCGAAGGACCTCCACGTAGGTTGCTTATCCTCGTCTTATTTCCTACCATTTTCTAGAAAGTGTTACAGATGCTGCCTCCTTTTCCCTAATGTCTCCATCGAGGTTAAGTCAAGAGGATGTGTTCTCCCAAAATACTCGATTCCATAAAATGGTTATTTAAGGGGTCTAAGTGCAAGACCTTGGTGGTCCTTTGGACAGTATCTTCTGGATGCTGAGGATGAGGATGGGCAGCTTTGTCTGGTGTTGAGCAATGTTGATGTTCCATCTGCTGCCTTGTGAGCCATCCAGAGCTTCTGAGTCATGTTACTGGAGGCTTATTTCTGAAAAGCAACTCCACATGCATTGCAAAGTAAACATCTTTCTTCTCCTCCAAAGAAGGTGGTCAAAAAGAGAAAAGGAAAGGTTTAGGAAGGGGAGGGGGGCATTTACAGATGGAGACAGAGGAGCTGCAATGAAGAGCTGTTAGAGGCAGGCAACAAGTAAACATAGGGGAGTCCAGTCAAAAGGAGACCTCTTTTAAGGAACGGCTTCTTTTGACCTCCCAAAGCCATCTAGAGCAACTCCTCCCTCCCTCTAACATGACTTATGTTAAAAAAAAAAAGAATTCCAGATGTGATGTGTTCCCATTGGTGGCAAAAGTAGAGTTCTCACCTCCTGGCATCTTACTGTATGGGTTTAGAAAGTTGTTCAATGTTTCTGTCTCTGCTGAAGGATGCAACATTGTTCTTGCGCCATTAGGCAAAGGGAGGGGTCCATTGCCTGGAATGCAGGAGACCCCCTTCCAGGAAAGAGCAGCAGTCAGGGGGAAAGGAAGGATCAGCCTCACAATTGATTAAATGACCCGTTTGTCTTCTTTCAGCAAAAAAGAATGTTTTCGAGAGATTTAGCGACTACCTGGATTCAGATCAAGGCAAAAGAAGAACTGTGATACTGGTTGTTCTCTTCTTCATTCTTGCTGTGCTGATGACCTATCTGTGTAAGTTGTCTTCTTACATGAGATTGAGACAGCCTTTGTTTGAAGGTTCAAGAGGAGCACTGGTTTTTCTCCCATATCCAAAAGTCTCTGTATTCTAATGGTTTTGAGTATAAATTGAGAGTAAACCCCACTTCTTACTAGCACTGATGGTGTTACCTGGTTAGGCCACAAAACATCTTTAAGGAAACAACCAATCTCAGAGAGCACTATGGACCTGTCATTTCAAGCCTGAGCTGCAAATGTTCTCTTTTATTGCTGCCACCCACAGATTTCAACGAATTAGGCCTGGGAATCATTCTGTTTCTTCAGGCTCAGGAAAACTTTATTGGCTCTGCTTTGCCTGCTTAGGGAAAAAGTAGTTTTGGTGATATTTTAGTAACTTCTTTTCAACTTCTTTATAAATCAGCATCCCAAATCCTTAGACAATCTACTAGTTGTACCAACTAGAATGACAGAATTTCTCTTTTGAAAAGCATCCCAAGTGAGGTGACTAATAATATCACAACGTAACAACATAAGGCAGTAGTGGTGAGCACAAAGAAGCATCTCAGACAATGCAGATTCATCCCCACCAAATGATACCAGTTGCAAACATGGACACTTACAATAAAACATAAATGAAAGTTAGTCACCACCAAAATGTGATGTTTGAGAAAATCTGCTGGAGTGACCAGAAGAGATTAAATCAGAAATGAGACCAGAAGATAATTGGCACAGAGCCAATATTAATCTAGAGAAAGAGTGAAAAACACAATATTAAGGTAGAGAAAGAGTGAAAAACACAATATTAAGGTAGAGAAAGAGTGAAAAACACATCAAAAACAGTGGTTTGCTCACTTGGACAGGATGTCGTAGGGTTCCATACTGGAGGGTCAACTTGTAAAGTTATCAAGTTGCCATGGCAAGAAGGGGGGGGGGATATACTGCACAAATGTTTTCCCACCGCAGTCATTAGGAAAGGTTCAGATTTGAAAGCCAGCCAAAGTGCTTAATTGGAGAATGTGATTTATAGGAGAGAGGGGAGAGACAGGGTGATAAGGTAATGTAAACATGCATGAGCCAGTTCTAACTGCATCAGAGTGATTGCCAAAATGGCACTCCTAATAAATCACTATAATTTTTTGGGAATTTGGCTCGGGGACGGAGGTGGGAGAGCTTATCCCTGTTCCTACTCTGAACTCTTCCTCTCTGGTTCTGACCCTAGCCAACTGGGTCTAGCTTGGGCCTGCTCTTCCCTATCCCCATTCTCATCTACAGCTCCAGCCTCCCCCTCACTGCTCTCTGCCAGAGAGCATGACATGGCCAAATGCAACTGTTCAGGAGGAATCAGTGCAGCAAAGTCAACAGTTCCAAGAGAGGCAAGATACACCAAATAGTAATAGTAGGCCACTCAAGCATGGTAAAATTAAAGAAAATGGTGGCAACCACCATCGAGGGAAACCATGCAAGATGGAGGTTGACTTGGGATCCTAGCTTTCCATGGCCTCCTGGATAACAATCAAACAACTGTTATGAAGAATCACAACCCACACACTCAACCACAAAAGCTAACACTAAATGACTAACAAGGAAACCAAATTCCAGTGATAGGAATAGGATATTTCAACATACCATTCAAGGATTTCAAGGGACAGCTAACCCCTAACCATAGTTGACTGGGACAGACCTAGCCTGCTGGGACTGGAATGGTTTGAACCTCTGGGCCTGGATAAACCAAATTGAAGAGAACAACTGAGAATAGGACCTCCTAAAGGACTTTGCAGACAAATTTGATGGGAAATAAAGCAAGTATACAGGGGCCCCTATTTCCTTTATCCTTGATCCCCAAGTTGCCTCTATCAGGATAAAGCCAAGGAGGGTCCTGTTTGCTCTACAGCCCAAAATTGATGAACAGCTGGACAAACTTGTTGCCCAAGGGATTTTAGAGCAAATGGGCCATGCTAAGTGGAAAACCTCTATTCTAACCCCCACAGAGCCAGGTGGATCTGTGTGGTTATGCGGAGACTACAAATGCACATTAAACAAAGCTTTACAGCAGAGCACATACCCTGTGCCTGTGGAGCATTCAAACGCCTACAGTTGCAGTTAGTGCTACCAACTGCACTACAGATGGGGGAAGTCGATCAACTATGCAGCTGCTCGGCAGATGACCTTTGCCAGTGGAGGACCCAGCACCAGCAACAACCACATTCTTGATAGACACTCTCGCAAGCACAATAATCACAGCAACAGATATTGTGAGAGGAACCATGAAAAACAAATCTTTGCAACATATTTTAAACTGGGTATAGAAAGGATGGCCAGAGGCTTCAGTAAGTGATGAACTCAAACTGTTTAAGATGCGACAAAGTGAACTATCAGGACTGAGAGGATGTTTTTTGTGGTGTGATAGGGCAGGGGTCAGCAAACTGCGGCTCTGGAGCTGCATGTGGCTTTTTCATCCCTCTGCTGTGGCTTCCTGTCACTCAAAATATGTGTCACAACCGCCAATGTGCGACACCTGCCAGCACACAATTTACTGAACTTTTCAACCCCTGGTAGGCCAACTATGGATAAATCCAAGGAAAAATGTATCAGAAGAAAACATAACACTTGATTCAACTACATATGCTAGTTTTGTGGCCACTCAGGAAATAGTCTGGCATGGGAAGGTTTCTAGTGGATCTCGGTGGGTTTTTTTTCTGTAGGAAACAGGTGATAGGGTAATCATTCCCAAAGCTTTGCAAAAGGACATTTTATAAGCATTGCATGAGCGAGACCCAGGGATAGCTACAATGAGTGTTAGCCAACAGTTCTGTTTGGTGGCCGGGAATGGATAAGGAAATAGAGATGTGGATAGCAACCTGCTAAGAATTACAGCCGACACCACATGCAGCACCACACATTCCACATACACATTGATTTTGCAGGGCCCTGCTAGGGAAACACATTTTTAATGTTGTTTATTCTAAATGGTTAGAAATAAACTTCATGTCACCGACCACAACAGAAGTAGTCATCAGGGTTTTATGGAAACTATTCACAACACATGGGTTGCCCGATATACTGCAAACCAATTCAAAATATTCCTAACTAGTCAAGTGATCAGGCATGCACTATCTGTGCTGCAACATGCATTCACTAATGGGCAAGTGGAATGGATGGGAAGAATGACTAAAGAGATCCTAGCTAGAATGGACACAGAGGAGATTCAAGCAAAAATATACAAATTACTAAGCATACAACAAATAATATCTACTACAAGAACATACAGAAGCCCCACAAAATTATAAATGGGAAGGAAACAGATCCCAGTTAGACAGATTGCACCCTCAATATAACTTAGAAAACCCTGTAGACTCCAGTAGCAAATGTAGACCCTTTCAAGTGGGGGATAAGGTATACACAAATAATTACAGCAGGAGCCCGTTATGGGTACCTGAACAAAAAACACAAATCATGGGCCCGCTGTCCTAAAGGATAGGAACAGAGGAGGGCAGAGGGTGGATGAGGCACATAGGCAAACTCCGAGGTCGAATAGTTAGAAAGGAATATGACACACAGGAAGAAACCTCGAAACGAGAAAAAAGACATCACATAGAAACCACCGAAGAAGACCAGGCCCTACACAAGACACAAAAACAACATTCAAACCCAAATAAAGTCAGCAACCATTTATCTGAGGTCCAGTGACGAGTTCCTGAATTCAAAGAAGGTCCATGATTCTGTCCGGAGATTGAAGAAATAAATATTGAAAGAGAAAGAACCAGGCCTATAGCTGGGTTTGAGATAATTCCATAGTACCCATCAGAGAGACACAGAACCCAACCTCTCTGGCCAAAGCCGCCAAGTCAATTTAACTGCGCAGGTCAAGTCTCACCCAAAAGTGACCCACCTACTTATGGGACTTTGTTGCTTGAATGATGCCTGATTGGACAGTGCCAGCCTAGAGGGGAGGAGTGGTAGATATCAGGTAGATGAGTGCCCAAAGCAAGAGCTGGAAAATTAAACCTGCATCAATGGCTGAAGAGTGACTGGACAGCTCCCATTTTAAAAGAGCTGCCGCAGCTCGACTTACCATTCCTGTTAATAAACCTGATCAACCTCTGCAAGTGTCCTGTGTCCTTTACCTCCAGCCATGACTGAACAGTTATTATTGCCTTATTACACAGCCAGATGTTCAGGTTCGATTTGGCATTTTTATCCTCCTGCTGAGTTCTTCTCAAGGACTTGGGATGAGAAGAAGTGCTTGTTTGATGGTGTGAAAGAAATCAACAAGGGATGAAAACTGTTCCAAGTCAAGCTGCTTTTTACAATTGACCGATGGGTATTTTGTCAATGCCGACTGTTTACGAGGTGCTGCAGCTTTTGTTTTATTATTATTTGAAATAATTTTTTAAAAATGATTTAACAGTGACTCAGGGAAGGACAATGGACCATATAGGTACTCAGAGTCACCTTGAACCATGAGATAGGTGGCAAATAAGTTTAATAAATAAAAAAAATACAAAAAATACAGAAAACTTGAAATACTTCCTGAAATGTTAGGAAGAGCTCTGTACTCTGTACTCCAAAAGAAGTATACAATTAACTTTGAATGGTAAATTAATTTTAAAAATTAGAATATTCTGGCAAGATTTTTGAACTAACTAATGTAGTCCTTTTGTTTTCTCTACCGGTTCAAAGATGTTCTTACTGAAATGCTTCCAGGTTGGCTAGCTCTCTATTATTTTTCTGATATATGGAAAACTTGGCCAGCTGCTCGTAGAGACTGTTTAAGAAGGCATACTGTAGATTTGGTTTCTTGTAGATATGATGAAGAACAAGTGAGTACAGACATATATGTCACCATTTTTTCTAAAATGGGCGTTTGATGAAAACGTCTAAATTACTTTTCCAAAATGAAAATAAGTTGCCTGGTGGTTGAAAATGGGTAGAACTAGGAAGTTGCCTGCATTCCTAACACAGGAGAAGGAGAGCAAGTGAGAGTAAGAGAGGCAGAAGGGAGGAGTAGATGCTGAATGTTTCTGGAGCTGCTTCTCTGTGTTGGCAGGCAGAGTGATAAGGGCAAGAGAGAAAGTGGGCAGGGGGCATCCTTGATGAGGCCTGGTGAGGACACAAGAGGGAAGAAGGCAGGGCATTTGTTGGGAAGCAGAAAAGGGAAATAAATTTCTTGACTTAAGAGGAAATTTTCTTGAAAGGATGGATAAGAAGAACTTGCTCCTTCCTCCTGGGGTGCACAAAAAAGGGGGGAGCTGCACTGCATATTGTGCAGAACAAAAGAAAATATGGGGAGGAGGGAGGGAAGGAGAGAGAAAGGAGGGAGGTGGAAAGGAGAGGCAGCAAGGATGGGAAGGAGGGAGGGAGGGGCGGGTTTCAAAACCAGTTGCTACCGGTTTGCTTTAATATTTTAAAAATATTAACTGTGGCAAGTTGTTGTAGACCCCCTGTGTACTTTTGCTTTATACCCATAGATGCTCAAAGCCCCTGAGGTTTCAAAAACACTGCTGGTTGGGAAGGGGAGTGGCTCCGTCCGTCCTTAGTGCGGTCAGGGAAAATCAGGGGCCACATATGTTCCTCCCTTAAACCTTAAATTGGAATAAACTTTAAATTACCTCTCTCTCCCTCCCCCTTTCCTTCTCTCACTGTCCCATCAATCTTCTTCCCTCATCCATTGATCATCCATCGATCATCCATCCATCCATCCATCCATCCATCCATCCATCCATCCATCCATCCATCCATCCAGTCATTCATTCTACTTTTCCTTCCTCAAGGCTTTTCTAGATGCAATATCAAATGAAAATAAACGTGACTATTGGCTTGGACTCCAGAAGAACACAAGTGTTACACAGGGTCTGTTGTGGGTAGCTGGATTTGCTGCAACAAATCTGTAAGTTTTCAAGTAAAATCTAAGTTGTCACAAGTTGTGCATCTGGGTTTCATGCCTACCCCCCACCTCCCAAGACCTGTCTCAGTCCTGGCAGACCAATTGTTGGATTTACACATCATAGTGGGTGCATGGTAGCATGGAGGTCAGCTTGAGCAATACTCCAAACCAAGCAACAAGAATGTACGTAGCAGGAGAGCTGCTAACCACGATTGTCAGTGTAGTGCAAAGTGCAGTCTCAAGTGAACAGTCACAGATGGTCACACAAGGCAGGAGGTCTCACAAACCACATCAATCAACAGAATCAGGAGCACCCGAGGACCATTTCAGAATCACGGTTGAGGAACCAAATTTATTTATTTTATTTTTACACCACCTTTATTACATTTAGAAATAACTGAAGGCGCAAACATACCTAATATTATTTGCTATTTTCCCTACTGGCACTAGCCCTGATGAAGTCAGCTAGTTGGGTAATGAAATGCTTGCAAGAAACCAATGAATCTCAGAGAGCGCCAGTTCAACCCTGAGCTTCAAAGGTTCCCTTTCATTAGGAAAACGTCTGTTGTAGATTTGACAAGGTGAAATATAACCGCTATCATCTCCCCTTACCCTTGACCAACAGAAGTCCCTAAGGACCTCCTGTTGAATTTTAAATATCCACTCATCCCCCCTCCTTCAACACCCTACTGAAAATTTGCCAGTAATAAGTTTTCTATTTCATGCGGACAGAAAACCTTAACCTAACAATAACCCTTTGCGACTGATTCGGTGGCAGGAGAAAAAACTATATCAACTTAGATCTAGACTTACATCTCTACATTTATTTCTCTGGCTCTACGTATCTAGATTGAGACTGATGAGTATTGTGGTTCTTCTTTCAGTTACTGGGCACTGGGCCAACCCGATGGTACAGGCACTCAAGAACAATGTATTGCCATCATACCTCGCTGCGCAATTAAGCGCTGTTGGCAAGATTCTCAATGTTTTCAGTCAAGATACTTTTGTTGTAAGATGATGCCAAAAGACGTGTGGTTCTACTAGCTAATTCAAGATGATGGAAGCTGATTATGGGATCTCCAAACTCAGCTGCATTGGTGTTAATAAATTCATTGTGGGAACCAAATTTTGCCGACTTCCTTTTCTCTGCCCGCTTCCTAATTGTCCTTATCATCCTGACAAAATATACCATCTAAAAAAATGTATTGAGATTGTGATACTAGCTTCTTTCCCCCTGTCATTCTTTATATCCTTTAGTGGCTGAAGGAAGGCCAAGATGTTACAAGGATAAAGAATTATAGAGCAATTTCATTAATAATGACTGTAAACTTTTTGCTGAAATTTTGGCAGAAAGATTAAAGAAGGCTTTACAGGCATATATTCATAAAGATCAGTCTGTTATAGAAATAGCTAATTTTTACTATTTTGTAAAATAAAAAGTTGAGCTTTGATGTTATTTTATTCTACTGCACCAAAGGAAGTCAGAAGTTAACAAAACAAAATGAATAGAAGCTCATCCAGCTTTATGTGGATGACCTGAAGCTTTATGGAAGAATCCAGAACTCCAAATCCCATCACTGACAAACATTGCAAGTGTTGGTGGCGCAGATGTAGCAATGGAGTTTGGCCTAGAGCAGGGGGTGTCAAATTCAAGGCCCATGGGATGCTAAGATCTGGCACATGGGGCCACTGTGGAAACAGGAAAGGACCGGCCAAAGGCGCCTCTGTCAGTGAAATGGAGCTCTGTTTTTTTCTGGCAGTGGGCTGCAGGAGACAGTCACTGCTGAAAATGGAGCTTGGGTGTCCGTTTTCATTGGCAGAGTGCTCAGGCCTCCACAGGCACCCAGATATGAATGATCTCAAGCTGGCCACACCCACCACCACCCCTGTCCCCTGAGGTCAAACAAGACCCTTATGCAGCCCTCAATGAAACCAAGTTTTACACCTGTTGCCTAGAGCAATCTGCTTCAGTTGACATAAGGCAGGCTAACCTCATGACCGGTAAGGGAACTGGGATGCCAAAAGATCAAATAACCCATCAGATGCTCTCAGGAGGAAGCCTATAATAAGTGTCTAGGAATTTTACTCTTCTGGATCACATCATGCATGGACAAGGTAATAATCTGATTTGTAAATACTACATCTGAAGACTGAGAAGACAACATTGAACAGTGGAAATAGCATCAATCATTGGGCCAACCTGTGATCCGAAAGACTGCTGGACACAAACTGAACTGGACAATCTGAACCAAAAAAGAAGAAAGCTGATAACTATTCCCTGTGCCATCCCTGGAGGCCATCTTTGCTTTGGAGCTCCAGGGCAGCCATATTTAGTGTTTGGGAAAATGGGAGGGGGGAATTTGCAAGGAGTGGTGAAGATATATAGTCATAACAACATTCTTTCAGATTCTGGTTTTACCAGATGTGCCAATATGACCTCTCTAATAAGGCGGACCTTTGAGGAATATCTAGTCTTGGAGTCTCATTTCGTTTGGGGGTGTTACCTGTCATGCCCTTCCACCCTGGGCATGACAGAAGACATGATGAAAACTCTTTAAGTTGAAAAGATTACCAGGTTGGCTCCACAGACGGACATGTATTTGGGCAACTCCTCGCCCCAGTGTCCGAATCTGCTCTCCCGGTGGGCTCTTTGGGGCAGCCCTTAGGGGCAGCCGACTAAGGGACATCTTCTGGGATGCCCAGAGTGATGGTAATAAGCCCTAGGAGCCGAGAGAGACAGAGGTGGCTTCAGCAGACAGCTGATGGTCACCATTCCCCAGCAGAGCAGCAAGCAGAAAAAATGAAAGTAATGGAGAGCGGCCTCTGTACTGGAGGTGAGGCTTTGTTTCTATTGAGCTGAAGGGGGTCAGCTGTGCTGGTAGAGAAGGGGAATCCATTTCAGAGAATTGAAAGTTTGGAAGGGGAAAGGGAAGTTTTTTTTCCCCTTCTATGGTCAGGTGGCGGTAAAAGC
The DNA here is from genome assembly GCA_032468135.1 of Calamaria suluensis. Lineage (NCBI taxonomy): Eukaryota > Metazoa > Chordata > Lepidosauria > Squamata > Calamariidae > Calamaria > Calamaria suluensis. The sequence goes on from JANHFP010229085.1 coordinate 12,738, forward strand.
TATCTTGCC
>JANHFP010230088.1:0-20367 GCA_032468135.1 Calamaria suluensis
TTTAATTATTTTAAATTGTATAGTATGTGTTTTAATTTGCTGTCAACCGCCTCGAGTCTTCGGAGATGGGGCGGTATTATAAATTGAAATAATAAATAAATAAATAAATGTTTCCTTTTTGTACTGGGTTGACGGGGCTGAAGCGACATGGGTAGACCCTTCCATTTTCCAGGATGGTCCTGGGCTGGATCTAACCACCATCTATTGGACAGATTTTGACTAGACAATAAAATTTTCCAAGATGATCCTGGGCTGGAACTGACACATTGCGGGCAATATCCGGACCACATCACTTGTGTTTGAAACCCTTGGTCTAAGGGATGCCAGGAACTCTTTGCAGCTTGGTAGACCATCAAAGGGGGGGGGGAGGGGATGTTTTCATGCAAGCGGTAGGTGTATGTGTGAACATGTGCAACTCCACTGGCCCAAGCAGCAGTTGCATGCACCACCTATTTCTGCCAATGGGACTGCCACAAACCAAGTGGAGCTGCACACGGGCACATTCACACACTGCATGCTCGGCCTGGTGTCCTGGTTCATAGTAATGGCCCAGTCAATTCAGGACCCTGAGACTGTGGCTTTTCTCAAAGATCCATTCTCTTGTTTTTTTTTTATTTTGGCTGACTGGGTGGGTGTAATTATATGGCAAGCTTGATGCCCAGTGGCCCAGGTCAGACCATATTGTGGGCTGGATATGGCCCATGTGCCCTGTGTTTGACACCCCTGGTCTACGGGAAGGCAGGAAATCTTTCCAGCTTGGCAGAAAAGGAAGGGGAGGGGAGAACAGGGGATGGTTTCATGCAAGTGGTAGGTGTACGTGTCAACATCTGCAACTCCACTGGCCCAAGCAGCAGACACATGTGCCAGCTGACATTGCCATCAAGTGACACTTCTAGATGTTTTTTTTCCAATTTGGAGAGCTGGGGTGGGCGTGCCCTACTTGTGGCACATCCAGCCCTCAGGGCACCCATTTGACACTGCAGCTCGAGGACTTGACCAAGATTGGACCTGGCAGGTTAAGCCATGAACTGTTCAAGGGGGTGGGAGAGAGGTGGGATTGCCCCTGAGATATCAGAACACAGGAATTTCCCCAGAAATATCTTGTTTCTTCACAAGCCATGGTGGCCCAGTGGTTAGAGGGCAGCGCTGCAGGCAACATCTCCTGCCTGCCGTCTGCCTGCAATTTGGCAGTTAAAATTTCACTGGGCTGAAGTTTAACTCATTATTCCATCCTTCCCAGGTTAGTAAAATTGTTGGGGGCAATATACAATATTGACCTAGCAAACTGCTTGGGGAGGGCTGTAAAGTACTGTTAAGTGGTACATAGCTTTAAGTGCTATTGCTATTTACCTCTTGAGTGAGGAGGAAGGAATTCTGCCTTTGTATTTAGACAGAATGCATCCATGTGTTAAGATTGGGTTTACCATTTTATTTTGAAACAATCTCAGATCAAAGTTTCGATGCCAGAAATGATCATTTCGTTTTGTTTTCCTTTCCAGTAATGAAGTGGAGTTTTGGATGTGCTGAAAAGTGCCCTGAACCGAAACCCAATGAGAAACTTGAATGTTGTGAAAAAGACAGATGCAATTTCAATCGTCGCATCACATTTTATCTTGAATCTCTTGAAATGCTTGTAAAACGTTTATATAAAGGTCATATTTGAAAATGGGGAGGAGGTTAGAAATTTAATAGATGGTCTCAGAAGAATGATTCGGGTATGTGCATGAATAAATAAAATTGAAATCCAAACAGCTGCGAGGAAAGGAGATTTATTTATTGCCCAAAGGAAAGAGGTTTGTTAGTGGGGAGAGAAAAAATGGGGTACAAAAGGACTGTTTCATAGGGGAGATAGTTCTTGGGGTGGGCAGGGGTGGTATTGACTTACCTTCCCTACCGGTTTGCAAATGTGAATGCACAGGAGAGAAGCAGCCAGGAATTAAGGAGAAAATTTCAGGGTTCCAAGTAGCATAACAATAGCACACAAAACTCTGAGGCGGGCAATTTCATTGAAGAATAGATTTATTGGATATGTCATATTAGCACAGGCTGGTGAAAACCGAATCTTAATATTCCAGCAGTTGTGGCCTAATTAAAAGTAAAAGTTTGTCACTTTGCACTGGGGAGACCAGGCTGAAATGATGTGGGCCGGCCCCTAACATTTTCCAGGATGGTCCTGGGCTGGATCTGGCCACATTGTTGGCTGCATCAGGCCACAGCCCTTGTGTTTGACACCCCTGGTCTGAGGGATGCCAGGAACTCTTTGCAGCTTGGTAGACCATCAAGGGAGGCGGAGGGGATGGTTTCATGCAAGCGGTAGGTGGGTGTGAGAACATGTGCAACCCCAGTGGGCCAAGAAACAGTTTCATGCACCACCCACGTGTGCCAATGGGGCTGCCGGTCACCAATTGGAGCTGCACACGGGACATTCACACACTGCTTGCTCAACCTGGTGTCCTGGTTCCAAGTAATCAATTCAGGACCCTGAGGCTGTAGCCCCCCGGCCGGACTGCAAAGGAGAACTGCAATGCTGATCCAGCCCTCGAAAAATCCAGTTTGACACCCCTGGAAGATGGAATGCCAGGAAAAAGGAGATTGGAATGGGGAGCCTCATTCATCTGAGAAGCAGCCGAGGTTGAGAGGGGGAGGCATCATTTAGAGGAATTTGGGAAGAAAAATCTGGTAGAGTTGAGGGTCCTTCGAGGACAGTGGTCACCACCAGTCTCAATATTCCAGCAGTTGCGAACTAATTAAAAGTAAAACTTTGTCCTTTTGCAGTGGGTAGAACAGGCTGAAGTGATGTGGGTCGACCCCTTACATTTTCCAGGAGGGTCCTGGGCTGGATCTAACCACATCATTGGCTCTATTGCGCCCACAGCCCTTGCGTTAGATGCCCCTATTCTAAGGGATGCCAGGAACACTTCGCAGCTCGGCAGAAGAGCAAGGGGAGGGGCAAGAGGGGATGGTTTCATGCAAGCGGAAGGTCTGTGTGTGAACATGAGCAACTCCATTGGCCTGAGCAGCAGCTGCATGCACCACCTACTTGTGCCAATGGGGCTGCCAGTGACGAAGTGGAGCTGCACACGGGCACATTCGCACACTGCTTGCTCTGCCTGGTGTCCTGGTTCCGAGCAATGGCCCAATCAATTCAGGACCCTGAGACTGAGGCTTTTCTCAAAGATCCGTTTTATTGGGTACATCCTATAGGCACATTCAAATGTGAAACCAACTCTTAATATTTTCCCCATTTTCTTATGATAAAAAGAATAGATATCTCCCAACCTCCTACTGTCACTGGTCACATTAACCAACCAGGTGGATGGGAGGCTCCTCAGCTGCTCCCTCTGGCTCTTTTGAGACCACCTTGATTCCAACGGTCTTGATCTCTGTTATGTCTTCCGCCTTTAACTGGTCCGTCTTCGGCTGCATGCGCAGCCCTTGAGCCTTTCGAGCCCCCGTAGCCAGCGCTCCCCACATCACTCGGTGGCGCGCAAGGATGACGGAGGAGCTCGACGTCGGGTCTTTGATCCAGGCTCTGGGGGAAGTGGCTGCCGGCACGGGAGGTCCAGGTCTGGAGTCTGGAGCCGAACAGTGGGGATCGATGGACGAGCCGGCCAAGGGACCGGTAACGCGGGCTCGAGCGGCTGGGGAACGTCGTGGCTGGCGCATGCCCCATCGTCGGAAGGGAGCCCTGGCTACATGGGCTTTAAAGGCTCAAGGGCTGCGCATGCAGCCAAAGACGGAGCGGTCAAAGGCGGAAGTACGGCATAGTGACGAGAAGCCCGGCCAGCCGGCGGCGAACCCTGGTCCCGTGGAGCCGCCTGCAACAGCCCGTCATTCGGGTGCCTGGTGGCACGGAGCCATGCTGGTCCCACCAGGTACGGAGCAGCAAGTGTCACCTCAGTTTGCCCCACCCATGAGCCGCTGGGATCCAGGCATGGAGGATGACAAACCTGTGGCCCGTCCTCTGGAGGCTCGTCGAACGACCTGGAGGGGTCTTCAAGCACTCTTTGGTGAGGTTAAGGGCGAACCCGTTCTCCCTCCCCCGGGTTCGGCTGCGGGGGGGGCAGTCCGGTGCCGTTTACCCCAGTGTCCTACCCATCGTTCCTTAACATGGGGGGCACTGGGGGTGCTGGGTCCGGGGGTGGGTCAGGACCTCCTCCCCCTGTCTGGGCAGCAGGGATTGCCCCCCAGCCTATCTGGGGCCCACCCCCCTTGCAGGCGAATTACAACGGGAGCCCTGATCGCCTGCCTGTTTTTATGGACCAAGCCATTGCCCACATGAATACGTACGGGGGATTGTATCCAACACATTGGGCCCGTATTGCGGCCATTGTGGCCATTCTGTCTGGGGAGGCTGCCGAGTGGGTGGCGGTTCTCCACCGGGAACGGTCAACGGTATTATCAGATGTTGGTCTATTTTTGGAGGCACTTTACCACCGTTTCCAGGACGATTCCCTGGGCGAGTTAGCTGAAGAGGAGCTGTTAGATGTCAGCCAGAGGGGTCGACCAGGCAAAGACTACGTTATGGAGTTTAAACGGGTGGCGGCGAAGGTGGGATCTTGGCCTGAAAAGCTTCTACTACACCACTTCAAAGCAAGTCGGGTGTGCATATACCACGGGATAGCTCTGCGCCTGGAGGCCTGGTATAAGGCTGTAGTAGAACTGGACATGAGTCTATGCCGAGAGCAGCGTGTCGGCCGGGGAGGTCCGTGAAATAAGACACCGGAGGCCGTATACCGTATCGAGACCTGTTGCCCAGCAGCGTCCTGCCGAAGCACCCTTGGGTCAGCGTACAACGTTCAGGTGTTTCCGCTGCGACCAGCCCGGACATCAGGCAGCGGATTGTCCCCTGCCGCCGGCCACCCCTGCGGGACGAGGGGCTAGTGGTAAACCGCAACGAGAGAAGTGGAGGGGTCGTGGTTCACCACCCGAGGAGCCCCAACGAGCACTAGTTACCGCTGGTGGAGTGATTCCATATGATGACTGGCCAGGGACGGCGTCCGGGGAGACCCAGGCCGATGATGTTTGAGGGGCTATGGAAGATCCGCTGATCAGCGGAGAGGTAATACCGTTTATAATTACAATTACTTTATGTAACAAAGGAACGGGGGAGTGGGTTAGCCAAGGGGCCTTAGTAGACACTGGGTGTACACGATGTCTCATCAGTAAAGCCTTAGTGTCCGAGCTTCACTTGTGGGTAGAACCTCTAAGAGTCCCCATCAAATTTACTCAAATGGATGGGTCACCTTTGGGGGGGGGTTAACGCGCACAATGACGGAGTCCGTTTCCATGCGGATTGGAGAACACCAGGAGATTATGAGATTTATTGTGGTGGATAACCTAAGTGAGGCGGTTATCTTGGGTCTTGCGTGGTTGGATATGCGCAAACCTGTAATCTGGTGGGACGGGGAGTTCCGCCATCTTAGTTTCCCCTTGCCATCAACTCCTAAAGCATGTGAAACCGTAGCCGTAAGGGGGGCCTTGGATCAGGTGTCCCCTCTGGTCCCACGCGAATACCACGACCTATTAGAAGTTTCGATGAAAAGTAATGTGATAACCTCCCACCACATAGGGATATGGACTGTGCCATCACGCTACTGCCGGGGGCAACATTTCCAAAGGTCAGAATGTATGCGATGACACGTCCTGAGCTGAACGAACTCCGGAAGTACATCGACCTCAACCTGCAGCGTGGGTTTATCCAACCCAGTAAAGCACAAATAGCAGCCCCGGTGATGTTTCGCAAGAAGAAGGATGGCGGGTTGCGTTTATGCGTAGATTACCGGGGTCTAAATGCCGTAAGCACGGGAGACCCTTATCCCTTACCCCTGTTTAAAGAACTCATGGCTAGACTGGGTTCAGGACAGGTATTCACAAAACTAGACTTACAGGAGGTGTACCACCGGATCCGCATCCGACAAGGAGACGAGTGGAAAACCACCTTCACGTGTCCCCTAGGGACGTACTCATATAACGTCATGCCATTCGGCTTACAAGGCGCTCCCGGAGTCTTCATGCGCTACATCAATCAGATCTTACACGAGTTCCTCTACCAAGGGGTTCTCGTGTACATCGACGACATCTTAATCTACTCCGCCAATCTGGACGAGCACATCACCCTTGTACGGAAGGTGTTAAAAACCCTCCTAGCAGCCCGGCTCTATGTGAAAATCAGCAAATGTGAGTTCCATAGAGAGACGATTAGTTACCTAGGTTACAAGATCTCACGGGTGGGGATAGCCATGGATCCTGAGAAAGTACGAACTGTTATGGATTGGCATCCACCTATAACCCGTAAACAGCTGCAGAGCTTTTTAGGGTTTGCCAATTTTTACCGCCAGTTTATCCCCAGGTTTGCGGAGATTGCATTGCCGTTAACTGACCTCCTCAAGACACACGGAGTGGCTGTACGTCCTTCCACACGATTGTTATGGTCAGAACAATGCCAACAGGCATTTGAACAACTAAAACTCCTCTTCTCCACAGAACCGGTATTAATACACCCAGTAAATGACAGAATATTCGTGGTCCAGGTGGACTCCAGCGATGTAGCCGTGGGGGCGGTTTTGTTACAATATGACTCCGACAATACATTAAAACCATGTGCTTAAACATCTAAAAAATTCACCTCTGCTGAACGCAACTGGGCTATCTGGGAAAAGGAGGCATACGCTATTAGATGGGTGCTTTTAACATGGCGACACTTGTTAGAAGGAGCGTGTCATCCATTTGAAGTGTGGACTGACCATTGCAATCTTATAGCGTTGCAGGGACCCCATCGACTAAACCCCAAACAGATCTGATGGGCCCAATACTTTAGCCGTTTCACATTTACCTTACGTTACGTCCCAGGGGGCCGTAATTTTTTGGCCGATGCGCTATCGCGCAAACCAGAGTACAAAAGCACACGGGAGGACTGGATACAACCTTTAATCACCAACCAAGTAGCTAAAACGAGTAAAGACCTCGGTATCCTGACTAGGTTACACACCGCTCTATCGACCGATCCGTGGATCTCTCGTGCGAATAACCAGGTAGTCTGGAAGGACTACCATGACTAGCATGGGTTCACAACAGAATGTACGTACCACACTCACTAAGGGACGAGATAATAACAACATGTCACGAAGGCAAGCTAGGAGGCCATTTTGGAGTGATGAAAACTGTACACCTACTACAAAGACAGTTTTGGTGGCCGACGTTACATAAGGATGTACGACGAGTATTGGCCTCCTGTAAACAATGTATCATGACAAAGCCAAAAACCGGTAAACCATGGGGATTACTTCAGGCAGTCGCCAAACCCCAGCAACCTTGGGACGAGGTTTCTATGGATTTCATAGTCGACCTCCCCAATAGCAAGGGGTTCACAGTGATATGGACAGTGGTGGATCTGTTTTCACGCCAGGCCCATTTTATCCCCTGTCGCGGTTTACCATCCGCCCGGCGGCTAGTGTCACTCTTCATTACACACATCTACCGTCTGCATGGCTGTCCCCAGCGTATCATCTCAGACCGGGGGGTCCAGTTCACCGCCCGATTCTGGCGGCTGTTCCTTAAAACCATAGGAACCAGCCAGGGCCTCCGTACGGCATACCATCCGTGCACCAACGGAGTCGCAGAACGGACCAACGCAATGATAGAACGCTACCTTCGAACATATATATGCTACCAGCAGGACGATTGGGCGGACCTGCTACCGCTAGTGGAGGTGGCGTATAACAATACGATACAGAAAAGCACCGGCCTTACACCAAGTACTACACCAAGTACTAGCCAAGTATCAAACAATACATTTTCATATTTGAGAATAGGCTTTAACTAATCAATATCTCACACACTAGATAGCTTCTTCAATTGCATGAAAATGACAGAGATGATTATGTTAGGCCTGAATGGCTCAAAGTGATTGTAGAGGAGAGATAAAAAGGCATATAAAGAGACAACATTGGTGGATCTTTGGATGACTCTTGTCTGTGTATTTTTAGCCTACCGTATATATTATGTGAATATACAGAGAAGACAAGAAAAAAAGTAAGAATGAAATCCAAGATTTGAAGCAAATACCCTGTGAGGTGTTTTAATTTCTTTGATTGTGACAGGAAACAGGATTGAGTGTCAGGGTTCCAAGTAACTTACGCTGACCTTTCCCTATGTTTTCATACTACCTGCTTCCAAAAACATTGCTTATTTGAAGGGAGAATCCACTTCCAGTAAGAATCTTGTGCAGCTGGGACACCTGCAGGAAAAGCTTCCTTTCTTGGTCAGGCTACATTTTACGGAACATAAATGGCAGCTGAAATAGTGAGGCATTTGAAAATTTGGCATGCTCAAATCAAAGCAGAGAAAAAAGGCTTGCTACATAGGCCATTCTCAGAGGTTGAAGAATATGTGGTATGACCTACATCTGTGATGGCGAACCTATGGCACGGGTGCCACAGGTGGCATGCAGAGCCATATCGGTAGGCACGCAAGTGTTCCCCTAAGTTCAGCTCTGAAGCACATGCAGGTGTGGCCAGCTGATTTTCGGACCCTCTGGGCCCACCAGAAATTGGAAAAGAGGCTGTTTCCAGCCTCCGGAGGGCCTGGGGTGTGGGGAAGGCCTCTTTTTCACTCTCCCCAGGCTCTAGAGCCTTTCTAGGGAAGGTGGGACAAACTGAATGATGGGTGTGGGCACATGGACATGCAAACCCCCATGGGCACCCCTCATTTTTGGCACGCGATGGCAAAAAGGTTAGCCATCACTGACCTACATCCTGAAAAACTTAAAAAGTAAAAAAATCCATAGCTATTAAAAATGTGCAAGATCTTGGATAATCACAACCACCTGGAAAAAATGATGTGAAGTTAGAGAGCTCGAAATGAAAGATTGTTGCATATTTTTGCTGCTGATTGTATTGTCAGACATTACATGGATTCTGGATTATACTATCTGTTATGATTTTATTTGTCAGGTTTATTTACAAAACATTCAGCAACTTGATGGATGTTCTATACTGAGAAATGAGAGGGTGAACCTTGAAAATGTGCAGTTTTGTTTCACAAGTTATTGTTACTGTATGAAATCAATGAGCTGTCTAGACAGAGATCATCTGACTCGGCAATCGGATAAACATCTGTTCTGAAAAGCAAATAAAGTTTTTAGATGAAAATCAGAATTCAAATGGGAAGCTAGTATGAGTTGAATAGCATATTGTAAATAATGCAGTGCAGAGTACAGATCGTTATGAGACTACATTAATTTTCTTCATTAATTCAGCCAATTCAACCAGAATTATTATTGTGGTACAATCATATGTATAGACAGGATTTGGTAGTTTTTATCTACTTATTGAATCCTCCCAAGCCCCTGAGACATGGAGATACTGTTGTTTGACAGAATAACAGAGTTGGAAAGGACCTTGTAGGAAGGGGTGAAATCTAAAAATTGTTGCCACCGGTTCTGTGGGCATGGCTTGGGCATGGCTTGGTGGGTGTGGTCAAATTGACATCATGCATGTCACTCATTCACGTCATTCTGCTCAAGTTAATTTCGGAGCATTCTCTTGCCCCACTCTCCAGCCTGGAGGGCTATACTTTCCCCCCCCACTAATCCTCCATACAAACCGCCCGCATGGTTTCTGCAAAGGCAGAACTCCCCTGCAGGGCGATGCAAAGAGGGGAGGGGGATGCTGCAGAAAAAGGCAGCGCAGAAGGCAGGCAAGCATGGCAGGGCCACGGATCGGTTTGGGGGCGTGGCCAGCCAGCAATCGCTACCGGTTCTGTGAACCAGCCTCAATCCGAACTGGTAGCATTTCACCCCTGCTTTTAGGGTTTTTTTTTATCCAACCCCTGCCTAAGCAGGAGACCACCTTCCATTTCAGACAAATGGTTGTCCAAACTCTTCTTAAAAGCCTCTAGTGATGGGGTACCAACAAAAGGCAAATTGTTGCACTGATTAATTGTTCTGTCAGGAAATTTGTCCTCAATTCTAGTTTGGTTCTCTTGTTGATTAGTCTGATGGTATTAAAGTGATAATCACAGGATATAAAGTGTTCCAGGTAAAATGTCTTTTTTTCAATTGATTTATGGTGAATGTCTCAATGCCGATTGTGTTCCAGTAATGCTCCAGATATTTGGAGGTTGCCTATTTCTAGCGCTACTATCTCTGCTTTCTTTCGTCACAATTGTTCTACTTCTATTTGCAGATCTTTATTTTTCTTCTGTTCTTTCTCTTCTCCTGTATTCTTCTTTCTCCAAGTAATCCAACATCCACTATCCAGACTTTATCAACAATTGTTGTATGTGGTATTGTGCAGCAGATGCTTTTCTGTTTGTATTCTGAAATTCCAGGGTACTTTTTTTTTTTTGCAAAATATTTTATTAGGTTTTTTTTTTCATATAATAGGGAAAAAGGTAAGGGGGAAAAACTCAATTTTAATGCAACAGCTTGTTATTCGAGGTTATATGTTCCAATCTTAAATATCAATAGTTTTAAATCATGTTATACATTTTATGTATCAAACGTTCCATTGAGCTTCAGTAGGACCTTCTCTGCTCCAACAATGTTAAATGCATACACAATTTAGGCTAAATTCCATTTCTCAAAATATCACTTTCACCTTTTACCAAGCATCCATTTTTACAATTATTTCTTATCTTGTGATTTCAGCCTTCTGGGCAATGCACACACACACCTTTCATCTGCAGGGGGACAACAGGCTTCTCCCCTCCCCCTGTCTATTGATCTCTCTCTTTCCACATCCATACTGGCAACCAAATTTTCCCGATTTTGATTATCTTTTTGGAGTGACTCCATTTTTTTCTCTGCCCTATCTGATCTTTCCTCCACCCTGCCTATCCTTTGTCTGTTATCTGCCACTATTTGTTGTACATTTTTAGTTCATTTTTTAGTTTATTCCAGAGTACTTCTTAGCATCTTCATTTTCTACTACCTTATCTATTCTCTAATCCCAAATAGTATTTCTTGCAGATATTTCAATGAATTATTGTTCCTACTTTGTCATGACATTGTTTCTAGTCAGTCTGTGCAATCTTCTTGCAGCAGCTAACCAGGTGGCCAATTGTTTCTTCAGCTTCTTTTATCATCATTACTATTATTATATACATAACAATATATTAAACCATACATGTCAGTTCTTTAGCTGGTGTTGATGTTCATACGCATCAAATTAATCCTAACAACCTAAGATGTTACAATGTCTGTGAAATAATATATGTGCCAATCCAAGCACTGTGGTCTTTTGTCATTGATGGATGGAAATTTTGTCAATGCTTAAATTTTCTAAATGTCATCCAAGATTTTTTGCTATAATGCCCAATGTATCAATAACTACTAAAACCACAACAGCTGGTTTATGCAATAATAATCAATGTCATACTTGATTCAGTTTGTATTCCTAGCTATGACATGCTAGGAACCCTGGAATTAGGATGGAAAATATTGTTGAAGTTCTAGGAACATTGCTATATGAAAAAAAAATATCCCAGTTTATATTTCGTTTCCTCAGATATAATTTAGTACTGTTCTTAAAATATCCTTTCTGCAAACTTATGTATAATCATGTTGTACTATAAAAGTAATTGTGTTCACTCAATTAAACTTTAAAATATGCAGAAATAATAGGAATAGAAATAATAGAATAGAAATAATTTTCTATAAATATCAGCAAATATGGTTTCCTGCTTTTTTTTAAAAAAACTATCTTTGATATTGCTCAAGTTGGTAAAATGAATGCTGACTTTATAATGCATTATGAATGCAAGAAATGGATGTAATCTTTTGCTGATATTTTTGCTACCTCAAAAAATATGAAGTTGAGAAAAATTGGCTCACTGAAAAGAATAAATAGGTGATGGAATTCATAATAGTCTCTGTCCTGCCTGGTATTTTTTTGTCAGAAATGCCACAGCAATGAGCTTCCTGATTTAAATCTCTTAGCAATAGAGCATTTTGTTCTGCTTGACATGAAGGCAATTGTTGAGCCACTCTGGGAATAAAAAATCAACAATACATCAGCTGTCATTTTATCTTCTATCACTAGTCAGAACTAAGCTGTTTTGAAAGGCAGGGCATTTTCAAGATAACTTTGTTTTCTGTCCCTTTGCATTGTTAGAAATAGAGCAGGAGAGAAAAGCTATGTCTAGGATTCCCAGATGAGGTAGTTTAAAGTGCCCAAGAACAATAACTTGTTTGATTTGTAACAACATAAGAAGGTCCTTTGGAAATGCTTTGGGGAGGCCAGAAAGTGGCTGTCTGTTCAATCTCCAGCCATTCTCTTGATTTCTGTCAGCAGAAGTCCTTGGGAGGCATCTGGCCTGGAACATTTGGCACTTTCTCAATTATTATGATGGGTGTTAGCTTTTCATAGATGCATCTTTCTCTGATCCCCTACTGAAGCCATCCAGGAAATTTTAAAGAAATGATTGCATGGTATCAAATTAGCAAACATGGGATAGATAAAGCTATGTGAACAGTGTGATATAATGATATACGCAAGAAAGAAATTTCTGGAGAATTGTATTGCTACAAATCAGACATCAGTTTAACACTGTTAAAAAGGTCATCTTTAAATGGTGAGTTTTTGTCCACTTTCAAACAATCAGCATTGATTCAGGAAGAATAATAGTAAGATGCCTCCTTGTTCACACAGTGAGTTATTTCAGATGACACAATCCACTTAGAATTAGGACACTAATGATCATGATATCTATGTAGAATGCCATAAGCATCCTAGGAAGATGTCGACGTTGACTGCAGCAATGGTGTAAGACTAGGCGATCCAGATTAAGATTCCCTAAGCAATTACATAGCTCACTGCATGGCACTGAGCCAACATCCTCAACCTATTGTAGTCTATTCAGTATAGTAAAGGACAATATGAAGCAGTAAATTTATAAATCCTAGCCTATAGCTTAAGATTTAATGTTTAGTTATGGTTTTCATAGTGTAGGTTGGACCTTTAAATTGAAAAGTATCATATCAATTCATCCTCCACAACACATAATGCATCTGTTTCTCAGCAGTTCCTAACAGAGTTCTACAAGACCTGAAAAAAATCATCAATTTTCAGCAGAAATGGAGCCTCATGCTTTTTCCTCTGATTTTTCAGATTTGTCCAATTTCCTCCAAGGTTCTTATTTTTTTACCATGAATTACACAAACAATGGATTAGGTTGTGACTCATTTCAGCATACTTACTGCCCAAGTGTAAGGGAGCAACAATTATTTTCAACAACGTGATGTTGCCTTAAGGTCATCCACAATGCCACCCGTGACATACGGGCCTAAGTCATCCATCTATTACTAGTTTTAAAACAGTATATTCTCCTTATTCAAAGACTTTCGAAAGGCAGCTTCAGCATGTATCAAATTTATTAGGAGAGAAATGAGCAGACTGGCAGTGACAGAAAGCAGCTGCTGCTGGCAGAGCAGCCACAAGATCCAGATTGGGGTGGGGATGAAGGCGGGAGCAAGTAGGAGAGGGGTTGCTGCTCTCTTCAAAAGCAGCTTCCAGCTTGTAAAGTAGTGCTTTGAAAGTCTTTAAAAACACTTTTAAAAATAGGAATTTAGGGCGTTCTTCACAGCCATATGATCCAAGGCCGGTGGGTAAGTGGGGGAGGGGATGCTTTTAAAGTAGTGTTTTAAAGGTGAGTAGGTGGGGGACATGTCTCCATCTCTCCTGGCTTTTTCAAAATCAGCTGAAGTTTGCTAACACTAATTCAAATGCAACTTTGGCATAATATGCGAAGGAGAACTCACCCACTGCTTTGATTCTTGCCGTATATAAAGTACATCCACCAAATTGGTTGCTGAACAATTTTGGAAAATACTCGTGTGTGTGTGTGTGTGTGTACATACACATACAGTACATATAGTAGATAATGTATCTTTTTGTGTGCCTACACACACTCTATACTATGTAATATTTATGTACACAAAAGGCATATACTTAGGATTAAATAGTATGTTTTGGATGTTCAGTAGTAGTAAATAAATATGCAGGGAAATTGTATCTCTTTGAGGTGAGGAGAGGCCAGGCACCCTAACCCTAACCCTTGACATGAGTGATGCCAAGTTGGCCACGCCCACCAAGTCACATGATCACCAAGCCACACCCACAGTCATGTGACCAAGACATGCCCACACACTCATGTGACCACCAAGCCACGCTCACAAAATAAGCCATGCCTACAGAACCGGTAGTAAAAAAAATTTGGAACCCAACACTGGTGTGTGTGTATACACATGCACAAGTATGGCAAAAAGCAAATCAGTTTGTGAATTCTCCTCCAGGTTTAAAAGACCTTTAGCTCTGTAATCCCAAATAATTTAAAAAAGGAGTCTGGTCTCCTATCCCTTCCCTGGCTGCCTCCCCTACAGGTTATCTGAAACATATGATCAGGAGTTATTTTGAAGGAAGCCTGTTTGTTTCATTCTCTTTTTTTTAATAGCCTATTTTAAGGAGCCTGAAGCTGCTGTTTTAATGAAGTTAGGCAAGTGGCAAGAAAGTTTGCACTCTTTTTCCCTTTTGGGGGGGGGGGAAGGGGTCTTAAGTAAATAGATTCCTTGGCTTGAGCATAGCAAGGACAAAGGCAAAATGGACTGCTAAATTGACCACACCCATCCAGTCACATGACCACCTCGCCATGCCCGTCCAGCGGGACTGTGAATTGGCCTCCTGTTCAAAAAGTTTAAGGACCCCTGGCTTAAGCATAGGAAATGAAAGGTTGCAGCTGGTTGGTTTGGAAAGAGCCCATCATGCTACTTTGCCTTCATGCCTTATCAGTTCCTCTACTCTCCTTATGTCAGGAAGGGAAATGAGTGATTGGCTGGGGATATCTCCAGTCCTGTGAATGGTGTTTTTACCTTCACCCTGTAGGATGAGACAAAACAGGCTTTCATTCTCAAAGCTCATCTCCAAATCTCTAACATATTAAACTTAACCATGTTTTGGATGGGTTTTGTTTTAAAATCCAGTTTCAAATATGGAAATCAAATCGTTATGAACAGATTTCTGTTGAAATTTGTGACTGACCCGAGACCCTCAAATTCTCTGTCATTTTGTAGCACTGAATCATTCTTCAATACTTTCCTTGGGAATATGTTGTGATTGATTTTAAAACATCTAGAAAAATGGGCATGGATTTTTTTAAAAAATCCCGTCCACCATGTGGGAAAAAGTAAAATATTGATCACCAATGTGCAAATGTATATCTGTCCTAACTGAATTGGGATTTATTGATTAAATGACAAAGTGAGTTGTAGCTAAAATTAAAATTCAGGGATCGTTGGGATCATTCAAGAAAGGATTCACCACTGAAAATGCACATTTTCTTTTCTGTTGAGAAGGTCATTTGCTTGTGCATAAAAGATAATTAAAAGTTACCAAACACAAAAAAGCCCATAGTGTTACTACTGTTATTGTGAAATATCTTTTTAAGCAAGCAAACTACAGACAAGTTTTGTTTCCCAGAAAAAGAAATATTGTACATAAATGTTTTCTCTATCTCTCTGCCTCTGTCTCTCTCATTTCTAAATTTTATTTTCTATCCTATTCTATATCCTACTATCCTACTCTTACAATTTTATAGAGCTTCACTGTGTATCCTATTCTGTGGTTCTTACCAGTTTCTCTGAGTTTACTATTATTTGTAAACTTTATCTTTTCCCTCTTTTTGTTGCTTGGTGTTATCAGGGTTTAGTTAACCCCCCATCCCACAACTGGGATATGTTATTGTTTTCCTCACCAAGCTAAGTCTATGTTTCAGGATCCCAGGTATGGCCCCCTTGACTGTTACCGATGCTAACTGGCTATTGGTGCTGCTACAGAAGGAGATGTGATTGCTGGGCTCTGTTTCTCTGGTCACACTTTGTAGCTGGATTCTAAACTACTGGTAGCTCTTTACTTTTGAATAAGGCCTTGCTGCTTCTGTGCTTCCAGGCATCTCTTACTGATTTCTGATTCTGGTACTACATAGTCATCAGACCATGACTTTGATATTGGCATATTTTGCACTGCCACATACTCTTTCCCCCTTCTCCAAGGCATGCCATTGCAATGGCTCCTCTTGATGTAGATGCACAAGAAAAAAGAAAAAAGGGGCTTCACGGGATAGTATGACCAAACAACAGGACAACATGACCCTTGTTAGAACAGGGACACATAAGAAGCACAGAGGAGAAAGTAACAAACTGCATTGTGACATGATGATGCGAACTCCATGGCTTGTGCCCTTATGTCTCATACCAGTACTTGTTATGCTGGTGTTTATGTTGAGGTGTCATGACACATATTCCCACATTTTTCTTTATTGCAATTAAAAGGAGGTCCCTATGCTTGTTGGTGGTACCCTTCACCAATGACTGCCAGTGGTGTATTAACCATTAAGCAGACTAAGCACGTGCTTACCGTACCAAGCCCAAAGGGGGCACCGAAAAGTTGAGGAAAAAAGAGAGTAAAGATTGTTTTTTCATTGAAAAGAGGGGGAGGGGACCCAAGATTTGTCAGTGCTTAGGATACCAGTGAAGGGACACGGTGGCTCAGCAAGTAAGGTAGCTGAGTTTGTCAATCGGAAGGTCGGCAGTTCAGCGGTTCAAATCCCTTGTGCCGTGTAATGGGGTGAGCTCCTGTTACTTGTCCCAGCTTCTGCCAACCTAGTTGTGATGGGTCAGAGACGACTTTGTAACTAACAACAACATAAGAAGTAAACTGTAGTTAGAGCCATAGTGGTGCAGTGGTTAGAATGCAATACTGCAGTTCAATTCTCACTGACTCAAGGTTGACTCAACCTTCCATCTTTCCAAGGTGGGTAAAATGAGGACCCAGATTTTTTGGGGCAAAAGGCTGACTCTGTAAACTGCTTAGAGAGATCTGTAAAGCACTGTGAAGTGGTATATAAATCTACTTGCTGTTGCCTTTAGACATATCAGTATATTGCCTTACTTCCTATATCAGGAGTGTCAAACGCAATTTCATTGAGGGCTACATCAGGTTGTCTTTGACCTCGGGGGGGCCAGGGGGGCATGGCCAGCTCAGTGTCACTCATGATGGGGGCGCGTTTGGTGGCCCAAGTGGTGGCCCAGTGAAAATGGACTCCTGAGCTCCATTTTTTACTTCAACGGCTACCTGCAACACTCTGTCAGTGAAAACAGAGCTCGGAAGAGCTGCCTGCAGACACCCCAAGGTCCGTTTTTGCTGGCAGAAGCACAACAAACCAGTCCTTCACTGTTTCCACTGTTTGACACCCCTCTTCTATATCCTGTTTCACTAGCACTCATTGCTGGTAATGAAATGTCTGCAAGCTTGGAGAGAGCGCCAAAGGATTTGTCCTTTCAAACGTGAGCTACAAATATTCTCCTTTGTTTTCCTGTTGATGTTAGCTTATGCTTTGTCCAGCAAGTTTAATGTAACATGTTGCATGGTATATCAGCAGTTTGTCAAACATCCATGTTTGTATACGATATTACACTAACCCAGACAGTAGCAGCTGTAGCAGGCGATGTCGTTAATCAACAAGCAGTATAATATTAATCACCTTCCCCTTTTTGCCTTTTGAAAAGTTAATGAAGTGCATAATGATCCATGGAAAACCATCACGGAAGTATGTTTTTTTCCCTTCCCTCCTGAATAGAGTGGGAGCGGGAGCTTAATTGCCTAGATCCGTGATGGCGAACCTATGGCACAGGTGCCACAGGTAGCACACAGAGCCATATTGGTGGGCACACAAGTGTTCCTCTAAGTTCAGCTCTGATGCACATGCGGGCGTGGCCAGCTGATTTTCGGAACTTCTAGGCCCACCAGAAGTCAGAAAAAAGGCTGTTTCCAGCCTCTGGAGGGCTTGGGGGTGTGGGGAAGGCCTCATTTTCACTCTCCCCAGGCTCCAGAGCCTTTCTAAGGAGGGTGGGGCAAATTGAATTATGGGTGTGGGCACAGGGACATGCAAACTCCCACGGGCACCCCCCACTTTTGGTACGTGACGGCAGAAAGGTTAGCCATCACTGGCCTAGATCTATGTGTCCATGGAAAGTAGAATAGGAGTGACTGGTCTCTGGGTGATAAATTGGCTAAAAAAATGTCAGATTCTGAACAGTTTACCAAAATTAGTTCAGTTTAACTACTGATAGGAACTGTACCTTGCGACATTCTGAGCCTCTATTCCAAAAATGTCATAGCCTGCTTTTTATGTTGTTGATTTTATTTATTCTACTTGGAGGGAGGAAAAAAAATAGACCGGTATTTTGGAGTGAATTGCTAACTGTAAGACTTCGTCCAACGATCCTACTCTGGGCAAAGCCTTGTTCCATCCTGTGATTTGCAATTTGCTTCTTGGGGCATCAAATTGTTCATTGGTGCTTCCGCTTAGGGCTTTCATTGCTTTTACATCTGAAGGTGTCAGCCGTAAAGATTAAAGGGCTGAAGGGCTACTGAAGTATGAACTTGAGTGAACATGGAATTGCATCTTCTGATCTCCAAGAACAGGGGTGTCAAACTCAAGGCCTGGGGGACAGATCCGATTTGCAGGGTGCTTAGATCTGGCCTCTGGGATTGCCCTAGAAACAGCAGAGGACCGGCTGGCAAAAATGGAGCTCGGGAGGGTCATGTGCAACCCTCCGAAACTCCGTTTTTGCTGGAAGAGGGTTGCAGGAGGCTGTTGATGCTGAAAACGAACCTCAGAAGCCTGTTTTCACTGGCAGAGTGTTCCAGCCACCACACGAGTAATGTTGAGCTGGCCACGCCCACCCTGGCCACACCTCCCGAGGTCAGACACAACCCTGATGCCCTCCAGTGAAATCGAGTTTGACACACATGTCCTAGAGTACTGGAAGATCCACATTGCTTCTGGTACAGGATGAACACCTGTTTTAAAGTTTGTTTATGACCCGTTTTTGCATTATTTGTCTTCATTATGGACTTCAGCTATTAACACGGTGTGTTTCCTGTTAATCGTGTTTACAATATTGTGTCTGAGCTCTGTGATCCTTTGCCACTTCATTCTCTTCTTGAAGAATTTTGATAATGACTGGTGGTAATAAGCAGAACAGGGTCAGATATCCAGGGAAAATAATATATTCTTTGTTTTTGAAAGAAAAAAAATACTCTAGTGATTAGAGAGACTAATTGTTTAAAACACACAGCAGTATATTCTAGTTTGCATATTATGCAGAAGAAATAATTTTAATAAAGAATCCAAGGCTTAATTATTGTATTTATCAGTTGTCTCCTAATATAAAACGTGTGCAGAGTTATGTTTATTTTGTCTATTTCATTTCATTTATTTTGTGTATTTAATTTCTATAGCCGTCCGTCCCAGACAAGTGACTGGGGGTGGCAAGCAATTATAAAATCAATTAAAAATCAGCTACAAGAGCAATACAACCCCATAATCATACACACAATCATATGAAATATCTATATTTCATGTGAGTGTGTGTGTGTATATATAAAAACTGTGCTATATAAGATTGCTTAATCAGTCAAAAATGAGATGCTGAAATCAATAAAAAGTAAAATTGCTTAAAAACAATCAAACACAGAATGGAACTGGAGCAACAGCAGCAGCAGAGGTAAATATAGGAATCAATAATTTCGAAAACACATTTGATTTGGAATTTTTTTTTAAAAGGAAGGAAGAAACAAAAATATCAATAAATCCTTCTCAATTTACAAAGCCTCGTAGAAATAAAACAGCCAGCCATGCTTTCCAGTGTTTGTTGAAAAAACAGTGTTTAGAACAGAGGTCAGCAGCTACTACAGCTTTACAACCTGTGGAGTTCAACTCCCAGAAGTCCTGAGCCAGCCACCCCTTAGCATTTCATATGCTAAGCAACGGTTACAAATTGATGGAGATGTGTAAAATAACCCAACGGGCATTAAAACAAATGGTTTACTCCAGAGATAATAAGCTGTAGAGACATATGTTTACTGCAATACTTATTGTTGGTTTAAACTTACCCCTTGCTTATGTCCACCTTCCAATGTTTACGTCCAAAAGTAACCTTGAGAAGCAAGGTGATATGTTGAGGGCCATTAATAGCCAACAAACAGTATGGGGACTGCAACCAAGAAATTAAAAGACGCTTGCTCCTGGGGAGGAAAGCTATGGCAAATCCAGACAGCATTCTAAAAAGCAGAGACATCACCCTGCCATCATAGTCAGGGCTATGGTTTTTCCAGTTGCAATGTATGGCTGTGAAAGTTGGACATTAAGTAAGGCTGAGTGCCAAAAGAATTGAGGCCTTTGAACTTTGGTGCTGGAGAAGACTCCTGCGAGTCCCTTGGACTGCAAAGCGATCCAACCGATCAGTCCTAGAGGAGATCAACCCTGACTGCTCTTTGGAAGGCCAGATCCTGAAGATGAAACTCA
>JANHFP010230462.1:0-12738 GCA_032468135.1 Calamaria suluensis
TTTCCTTCTCCAGTGGATCACATTTTGTCAGAGCTCACAGCTATCACCTGACCAGTTTGGGTGGCTCTGCAAGGTATAGCTCATATCTTCATTGAGCTACACAAGCCCCTTCACCATGACAAGGCAGTGATTCATGAAGGAGTAGCCTTTCCTGTCCTGTTCTGTCCTATCCTATCCTATCCTACCCCATCCCATCCTACTCTACCCTACCCTACCCTATCATCAACATGCAAAGCATCCCTGACCTGCTCTCGAATTACCTTAGGCTGGGGGGGATGGGAAACCTGAAAAATGGCACATCAGGCATCAGCTGCACATTCTATGCTTATCTCCCTCAAGGCTGTATCCCAGGGTTACCTACAGCAGCCGGAGGGGAGTGAACTCAACAACCTGTGAAATTGCTCTGTTGGTGAATATGATTAATGATACAACCTGGGGGGAGGGGGGAAACAGGATTATATTGGAGCATGAATTACATAGGGTCAGAGTGTTCTAGATGGGAAAATGGCAGCATGGCTATTGATCATGTTAGAAATTATTCTTCTCAGAAATTAAAACTTGGATTGGTAAGAAAAGAAGTTTACCCAAAATAAAAAAAAAGTAGTTGGGCAAGTATGGTGGGGTCTCGGCTAGGAGCTTCAACAAAAAGTTCAACAAAATCACACCCTGAATTCAAAAGCAAGAGATTTTTTACATCTATCGCAATGTCCCATTCCCTCCCCTTTGGTCCCATTGGATAGGTCCTCTTTGGTTAGAACTAATCCGAGGCATTTATTGTTGTTGTTAGTTGTGAAGTCGTGTCCGACCCATCATGACCCCATGGACTCCACCAGGTCTTCCTGTCCTCCACCATCCTCTGGAGTCCACTTAAGCTCACTCCTACTGCTTCAGTGACTCCATCCATCCACCTCGTTCTCTGCTGTCCCCTTCTTCCTCTTTTGTCATCGATCTTTCCCAGCATCAGGCTCTTCTCCAGTGAGTCCTTCCTTCTCATTAGGTGGTCAAAGAATTTGAGTTTCATCTTCAGGATCTGGCCTTCCAAAGAACAGTCAGTGTTGATCTCCTCTAGGACCAACCGGATGGATAGCCTTGCAGCCCAAGGGACTCGCAGGATTCTTCTCCAGCAGCAATGGTCAAAGGCCACCATTCTTTGGTGCTAAGCCTTCCTTATGGTCCAACTTTCACAACCACCCATTGCAACTGGGAAAACTATCACCTTGACTATACACACTTTTGTTGGCAGGGTGATTGATAAGTTCTGACACAACTAACAGGGTACGCACACACCAGGTTAACCACAACTGCTTTATTAACTTCAGAACCAGAACAGAACTTCTGACAGTTCCTTTTATAGGAGCTGGTAGACCCCCAGTGTCCAATCAACAACTCACAATCGACCGCCAACTTGGTCTTGGCATTTCAACCAATCAGAGCGAAGGACACAACACCCGTCCAATCTCAGTCAGGCACATGCGTAATTGTGCAGGTATGCCAGGCACCTCTTAATTCGTGCAGACTTACGCAGTTCAGTTCCAGATGATGTGAAGGCTGGAGGTGTTGCTGTGGTCTGCTGCTGCTCACCCACGAACTCAGGCGTTGGACATGGGTCTTCTTTGTCGCCGCCGGCAGGGAGAGTTGGTATGTCCATAGGAACACTCATGGTTGGTGGGAGGCTTAATAAACTTGCGGCTTGTGGCCGGAGTGTGTCATGGTCAATTACAACTGGTTGGGGGTTAATAAAACTTTCCATTAGTTGACGAGGGGTGTTACTAATTGCCACCGGCACGTGACCTGACACAGTGATATGTCGGCCCCTCAGTTGGTCAATATGCCAATTCCACACTCTCCCATCTGAGAGTTTTACATGATAGGACTTAGGCCCAGTAACATGTAGGATTTCCCCCGCAACCCAGTTGGGTTCCCCGGAGTAATTATTGGCATAGATGGGGTCCCCCAGACAGAATGTTTGGGGCTGGCTGGAGGAATCCAAGTTGGTGTGCAGGTGGTCGAGGTTGGTGTGTAACCAGCGGCCCATGAGGAGTTCAGCAGGACTTCTGTTGGTTGAAGGGCAGGGAGTTATGTGCTACTGTAAGAGGTAGCAATTTACTTTGTCCTGCCAGGTTCCCACCCCAAAACAACCCAGGGTGTCTTTGGCTGTCGGGACGGCCCTCTCTGCCAACCCATTACTGGCTGGACAGAAAGGGGATGTCCGAGCATGGCGAATGCCATGCCCATCCAGGAAATCTTGGAATTGGGCCGAGGTGAATTGTGGCCCATTCTCTGACACAACAGTGTCAGGAAGACCATGGGTGGCAAACATGGTGCTCAGCACCCTGATGAGGGAGGATGATGTGGTGGATGCCATAAGAATTATCTCCACCCATTTTGAGTAAGCGTCCACTGCCACCAAGAATGTCTGCCCATGGAACGGGCCCGCAAAGTTGAGGTGTATGCGGGACCATGGAGACTTAGGAATGTCCCAATCCAGAACTGGGGCACCAGGGACCAAAGAACAGGAGATCTGGCAGGGTTGACAGGCCCCCACCCAGCTAAGTATATCCTTATCCAATGATGGCCACCACACATAACTACGACTCAAAGCCTTCATGCGGACGATACCAGGGTGTCCATCATGTAGTGCTCATAATACCTTAGACCACAGCGAGGCCAGTATAACCACCTGGGAGCCCCAGAGTAGGCACCCTTTTTCCACAGACAGCTTGTGCTGTCTAGTAAAAAAACGAGTGAATTCGGAACTGGGAGAGTTAGATGGCCACCCTCTCCATGCCCAGTCTAATACCCGCGAAAGAATATGATCCCTGCCAGAGTGAGCGGCTACGTCCACTGCGGTAAGAGGCAGTGGGTGGTCTTTGATCAATAATACAGTTGAAGTGGGGGCTGGATCCACAAGTTTGGCAGGAAGGGGGCAGCGACTTAGTGTGTCAGCATGAGCCGCATGCTTACCCGGTTGGTAGACCAGCTGGTAAGAGTAAGCAGCCAAAAATTTGGACCAATGGAGCATACGAGGCGAGATGACCACAGGGTTTTGGTGGCTTGAGGACAAGATGCCCAATAGCGGCTTATGGTCGGTCACCAAGGTGAACGAACGACCATATAGGTAGTCGTGGAATCGTTTGACAGCTGCAACAGCTGCCAGGGCTTCTTTGTCAATCTGCCCATAGTTCCGTTTGGTGGAAGTTAGGGTACGAGAGTAGAAGGCAAGGGGAGCTTCCACTCCGCTAGGAAGGCGGTGGCTCAGGACTGCTCCAATGCTGAAAGACCCCAAGACCAAGGTGCGCCGTTGCTTAAGAGGTGATGCAAAAGTTCCGCAACAGAAGCCTTGTGTGATAGGAAAACTTTGTAGAAATTGAGGAGGCCCAAAAAGGCCTGAAAGTCAGCTTTATTTGTAGGAGCAGGGGCCCCTTTTATGGCGGCTATCTTGGAAGGGATAGGGTGGATTCCTGATGCATCAATTAAGTAGCCCAGGAACTCCACCTGTGGAATGCCGACCTTGCATTTTTCCCATTTAAGTTTTAAACCAGAGTCCCTGAAATGGCTCAGCACAGTCCACAGACGAGAGGCCAGTTGGTCTCTGGTGGTGGCAGAGACGAGGATGTCATCAAAATACGGTACAACACCAGGAAGACCTTGGAGTAAACGTTCCATAAGGCCCTGAATAATACCCAGGGCCATGCTGATGCCAAATTGGAGCCGGTTACAATGAAAAGCACCTTGGTGTGTGACTATGGTTTGAGCCATGGCGAACTCATCATTGACCGGGAGCTGCTGGTAGACTTGAGCCATGTCTAGTTTGACAAAAATGAAACCCGCACCCAAGGAGTGTAGCAGCTGTTGAACTACCAGAACCGGGTAGGGATTGGCTTGTAGTGCCCTGTTGACTGTACAACGAAAATCTGCACAAATCCTCAATGATCCGTCCAGTTTGACTGGCAGAACAATGGGGGTTTCCCACTTAGAGTGGTCTACAGCTTCTAAAAACCCCTGTTTGATAAGCTTGTCTAATTCTGCGTCTATTTTTGGCCGAAGGGCAAGGGGGACGCACCGTGCCTTTAATTGGATGGGGGCAACAGCAAGGTCTAAATGGAGAGAAATAGGGGTCCCCTTATATTTACCCAAAGTGTTGCTGAACACGTCATTGAAGTCAGAGAACACCTCTTCGAACCCATCAACAGCAATCGAGTGGACCTCGGTAATGGCCAGCCCGAGAGATTGAAACAATTCCAACCCAACTAGGCTAGGGAAATCAGTATTCACAATAGTTAATGGCAAACGACCCACAAAAGACTTAAACTCAACCAAGCAAGAGGCTTCGCCCAGAATGGGAATAAAGTTTCCTTGATAGTCTTGGAGGTGAAAGTTACTATGTGACAATTTTCCTCTCTGGTAACTAGGAGCGAGGGATTGCAGAGTCTTCCAGGATACAAGTGACTTCAGAGACTCGGTATCCACCTCCATCAGGATTGGGCTGCCCTTGATGATGACGGAAAGGCAGAGCTTCTTCACTGGAGCTGAATTGGAGGGAATATCTTTTTTCTGGGTGGTGAAGCAATTTACCTCAGGTTTTTTCTTGCTTGACTGTCACAGTACTTGGGCCGAGAGAAGGGGTGAATGGCATACTCTGGCCAAATGCCCTTTTTTTCCACATTTTCTGCAGAAAGCATCTCTAAAACGGCAACCCGAGCAGGGATGGTTCTCCCCACAACCAGCGCACTCTAGGGCTGTTGGTCTAAACTGAGGGCTTGTAATGTTTTTGGTAATGGCCTGCAGGCGGTCAACTTCTTTGTCCTCCAACCCCTCATCCCCCTCAGGCTCGTACTGTTCATAGTTAACTGTGGTGGACTGGGCAGGAATGGCCAGTCCTTGGGTTCGTCTCATCGGTGGTAGATTTACCAGACAACTCACATGCTTAGGCTTCTTCCAGCGCCAGCTGGAATGTTATCTCTTTCTTTTCAAGTAAATGTCTTTGGATCCGGAGATCCTTGACCCCACATACGAACTGTTCCAATAAAGAGTCTTCTAAATCAGTGAATTTGCAATGGAGTGCCGCGGTTCTAAGAGTGGCCATATATTGATTGATGGTTTGTCCTTCAGTCTGTATTACTTGCCGGAAATTAAAACGCCATGCGATTTTAGATGGAGTCGGTGAGTAATGTTTTTTTAACTTATCCCATAAGGTGTGCCAGGCCACCGTGTAGACCGGGGTGGGAGCAGTCAAGCCAAAGCAGTGTTAAACATGTCTGGCCCGCACAAGTTCAGGAAATGTGCCCATTTTTTACTAGCCGACAAATCTGTGTAGTTGTTTGCCTCTAAGAAACACTCAAATCGTGCCTCATACGAGTTCCATGTCTCCGTGGAGGGAGAGATTTGCAAGGGCTGGGGAAACAAGAGACGACAGCATCAAAAACTTCAATGTTAACAACTTCAGTGAAGCCCTCTGCAGGGTCAGGAGGGGTGGGCATCAGAGGGAGGGGTCAGTAACACCTCCCCTCCCAGCAGCAGCGGGAGCTGCCCAACCAATTTGGGTGGCGGGGTTAGCTCCCCAGCCGATTTGGGGGCCGCCCCCATCCAAACTCAATTTTCGGGGAGTTCAGAGAGGGTGGCTTGGTTTATAAGCCAAGCCATCGCCCACGTTGACACTTATGGGGATCTTTATCCATCTCAGTGGGCGATGGTAGGAGCCATTGCTGCTGTGATGGGGGGGAGGCTACTGATTGGATGGCCTCCCTCCATAATGAGCGAGCCAAGGAACTCTCTGATGTAGGATGTTTTTACAAAGTAGGTTTGGAGATGAGTCATTGATGCAAACTGCAGAAGAAGAGCTGCTGGCGTTGAAACAACGGAGGTGAATGGCCCAAGCCTATATCAATGATTTTAAGGTAGCCGCAGGGAAATTGAGAACTTGGCCTGAAAGGCTATTAATTCATCACTTCAGAGCTGGGGTGGATCCCCAACTGCAGAGAGCCTGCGTGTATCGGGGTATTCCCCCCCTTGTTGAGCAAATGGTTTGCAGCAGCCCTCGAAATAGATGTGGGCCTTCGTGACCTTGCCCCTCCCCCCAACCCACCAGGAGGCCTTGCTATAAGGAGAGGTGGGGAGAAGGGGGTGGAGGCCAAGGAATGGACAATGGGGGAAAAGGGGGGGAATTATAAAGTGCCTGGAAAGAATGAGGGGTTTCGGTGCTTCCGCTGCAATAGCCTGGGGCATAGAGCGGCGGAGTGCCCCATACCCACTTTGATCCCTCGGTCGGTGACCCCTGGAAGAAGTGTTCAACAGGCTCGGAAAGTGACCGCAAGTCCAGCAGTATGTAACCTGGGAGCTACAACTCATGAAGTTTGGTCACTGGTGACAGGATTGGATGATTCAATGATCTCAGCACAATGGAGCACTGATGAACCGGATGGAGGGGATGACGTGTTGGAAGTAGAAGATCTGTTGGTAAGTGGGGAAGTCAACCCTTTTATCATTCCAGTTGCTCTACGGAACCCAGTGATGGGGAGGTGGTACAGTGACGGGGCGCTGTTGGATATGGGATGCACCCGGTCTCTGATGAGTAAAACCTTGGTTCAGAGGCTGGGGTTGTGAACGTTCTGGTTGGGCCGACCCCTACACTTGAACAGATGGATGGGTCTTGGGTAGGAGGGCAGCTGGCTATGAGGGTGACTGACTGGGTAATGGTAAAGATAGGGGGGAATTTGGAATCATTGCAATTCATGGTAGTCGAGGGGATGAGGGAATCTGTGGTGTTGGGACTTACCTGGCTGGACTACCGGAAGCCGGTAATATGGTGGGAAGGGCATGCCCGAAGCATCATATTTGAGGAATAAAGGGAATGGCTAATGAAACAAAAAGAGATTGGGGGTGAGAAGTAGGGAAGGGGGTAGTGGAAGTACAGTCAGAAGGGAAGGTTTGGGCAATCCCGGATCAGTATCAAGATCTGTGGCCGGTATTCGATGAAAGGGAATGTGATGTGTTACCCCCCCCCACACACACTTCTGATTGTGCAATAGAGCTGTTGCCGGGGGTGGCCTTACTTAGGCCTCACATGTATGTGATGTCCCCAGCAGAACTAACAGAATTGAGGAAATTTGTTGATACAAATTTGGCGAGGGCATTTATATGGCCAAGTAAGTCGCGGATGGCAGCCCCCATTCTTTTCCATTAGAAGAAGGATGGGGGGGTTTAGGCTCTGTGTAGACTACCGAGGCCTGAACGCGGTAAGCGTGTAGCATCTGTACCCCTGCCCCTATTCAAAGATCTGCTGACCACTCTATCGTCGAGGCGGATGTTTACAAAATTAGATCTCCGCGAAGCTTAATATAGAGTAAGGGTGAAGAAAGGAGACGAGTGGAAAACAATGTTTAACTGTCCTTTGGGCAGTTATGCGTTCCAGGTAATACCGTTTGGATTGAGGGGTGCCCCGGAGGTGTTCATGCAGCTAATAAACAAAGTGCTGCATGTGTACCTGTACCAGGGAGTCTTGGTTTACCTGGATGACATTTTAATCTATTCGAAGTCACTAGAAGAACACGTCTCCTTGGTGAGAGCGGTGCTAACGAAATTATGGCAGGCCAAATTACATGTTAAGGTATCAAAATGCACGTTCCATCAATCGAGCATCAAATATCTGGGTTATCAAATAACGTCGCAGGGCGTGGAAATGGACCCCATGAAAGTTAAAGCAGTGGTGGATTGGCAAGCTCCGAAGACCAGGAAGCAGTTGCAGAGCATCCTGGGATTCGCAAATTTCACAAATTTCCACAAATTTTACCGCCAGTTCATACCATGGTTTACCCAGGTGGCGCTACCTCGGACTAACAATCCTGCGAACAGGCGAGGGAAAACCTCGGCCATCCCAATCAATACCTTGGACGTCGGAATGTAAGACAGTGTTCGAGGAATTGAAGGCATTATTCGCTAGGGAGCCGATCTTGGCCCACCCAGATCAATCAGTGCCCTTCATTGTGCAGCTGGACGCCAGCGATGTGGCGGTTGGTGGGGTCCTGCTGCAGAAGGGAGGCGATGGCCTCCTTCACCCATGCACCTATACCTCTCATAAGTTTGGGAAGGTGGAGAGGGCATGGAGATTTGGGAGAAGGAGACCTTCGCAGTACGGTGGGCTCTGATGACATGGCGGCACTTACAGGAAGGCGCGCATACACCTTTTGAGGTCTGGATGGACCACTGTAACTTAGAGTCGTTACAACGTTTGAGGAATTTAACTCCAAAACAAGTGCGGTGGGCACAGTATTTCAGCCGATTTGTGTTCCAACTAAAGTACATTCCAGGAGGGAAGAACTTCCTGGCAGACGCCCTGTCAAGGTTACCCCAGTACCAGAGTCAGAGAGAGCAAGTGGTGCAGCCTTTAATTTATTGGGGGGGGGAGTGTTGGCAGGGAGGGCGAAAGATTCCCTTCTCCTAGAATATGGAGAGTGGATTAGGGGTTTTTGGGGGGAATGATGAGTGGCTGGCTAACAATAAGAGCAGGGTGGAGATGAGAGGGGGACATGCGTGGGTTGGGGCAAAGATATATGTCCCCTTGAAGGCTAGGTCATCGGTACTACAGAGATGTCATGACCATAAGATGGCAGGTCACTTTGAGTTTATTAAAATGCTGCACCTGGTAAGGAGGCAGTTTTGGTGGCCCCGATTACAGAAGGATGTAGAGGCATACTGTCGGCAGTGTAGAAGATGTGCGGAGATGAAACAGAAAGGGGGGGAAACCCTGGGGGTCATCCAGATGGTAGCTGTCCCTACTGCTCCTTGGGAGCAGATAGGGATGGATTTTATTGTAGAATTGCCGGACAGTAAAGTGTATAGTGTCATCTGGACAGTGGTGGACCTGTTCTCAAAACAGGCCCACTTCGTCCCATGTAAGGGGTTGCCGTCTGCCCAGAAGTTATGTGAATTGTTCCTCTGGAATATATTCAAGTACCATGGAGCACCGAAGAGGATTATATCAGACAGAGGCGTGCAATTTACCGCAAAGTGGTGGCGCCTATTCATGAAAGTGATCAGTTCATCTCAGGCGTTGAGCTCGGGGTATCACCCCAGTACTAATGGAGTGGTGGAAAAAATGAACGCCATGATTAAGCGTTATTTACGCACATACATTAATTTCCAACAGTCCGATTGGGTATTTTTGTTACCGTTCGCCGAGGCTGCCTTTAACAATGCGGTGAATAGGTCGACTGGATACTCTCCTTTTCAGATCACCACAGGATGGGAATTCCCAGTAATCCCGGACCTGGATGGTGGGGCTATAGGGGACAGCCCAGATCCAGGGGCCTGGCCGGCCAAGGTAAAGGAAGTGTGGCCTGCAGTTAGAGTGTCATTGGATAAGGTGATGAAGGAGTATAAAACTCAAGCCGATAAGCGGCGGAGTGAATGTCCTCCTTTTAAAGTAGGGGAGTGGGTGTGGCTATCAACAAAATATTTGCCATCATGTCAACAAAGTCGGAAGTTGAGTTCAAAGTACGTCAGTCCCTATGAGATTTTAGCTGTTATAAATCCGGTAATGGTTCGATTGAAGTTACCCAGCCACATGCGAAGGGTACAGCCCATATTCCATGCGAGTTTATTAAAAGCGGTGAGGTGTCATGAGGGGGGAGAGTCGGGCGCAGAGAGAGGCCCGGTTTATGCAGATCAGTACGAAGTAGAAGAGGTACTAAACTCTCGGTGGAGGTGGGGGAAACTGTTTTATTTATTAAAATGGAAGGGTTATCCCTTAGACGAGGCCTCCTGGGTGGCTGATAAAGATGTTAACGCTGATAAGTTGGTAAAGCAGTTTCATCGACTTTACCCTGGGAAACCTAGCCATCGGGCGGGTAGTGCGAGGGGTAGGTCATGGGTTGTATAATTTTAGATGTTATATTAATTCACCTGTCATTTGTTCCTTCTTTAGGGAGACTCGTGGTGAAAGGAGGGAAGCCTGTCAAGACCTTAGTCTATTAGTACCTGGGAACGTTCTTGAAGAATGGTCTCGACAGCAACTTGTGGAATTGGTAGTGGGTTTCTATGCTGCCGGAGTAAGATTGGGAAGAGGAGGGAGTGACATTGGTCTATGGGAGGGCCAGTGAATCCTGCGGACGAAGACCCGGATGAAGAATGGATGATGGCTAGAGGAAAGTAGACAAACGACGATGACAGAGTTAATTGAAATAAAGTGGTGGGAGGGTTATTTAAGGCCAGCACGGAGAGGGGGAAGCAGCGCTGGCTTTAACCTAGGATGGTATGCCGATCGATTCACCTTGTTGTACTTCGAAATAAACAGAATTTTTGTATGTTGGCTTGAACATAGTTATTTTGATGACAACAGAGAGGAACTTTTGACAGCAACATCTTAGGGGGAATCTCTTTCAGTGCCAATAATGCTTGTCCATCCACTTGAAGTTTATTGTGATAGGTGATTTGTACAATTTCATTACGTAACCTTCTTGAATTATAATATATCACCACATCTCTTGGAAAATGTTTTTGTCGGGCCATCCAAGAATTAACCCGATAAATCTTGTCCATTGCCCATTTAATTTCTCATTTTCCTATATCCAACAATTGCGATATAGCTATAGCGAGAGTCTCTCTCAAATCCTCTTCTGGCTTTTCTTTCATTCCACGGATTCTAATTGCAAACTCCATTTCCTTGTATTGTGACATGATTAAATCCTTTTCCAAATTCTCCATCTTATTTTCTCTCACATCGACTTTTTTATCCACTTTCTTTATTGCTTGTTTAATTTCCACGACTTGTTCATCAACCTCAGACATAAATGTCAACATCGCCGTACCTGAAGCAATAACTTTTTGATTCAGCTCATCATTCCTTTTATACTATCATCATTTATTTCTTCCACCTCTTTTACTACCTCAGTAATACTTGTTTCCACACTTTTAATCTTTTCCTCCAGCTGTAAAGATGTAATTATTTCTCCCTGCTTTCCAAGAGCATCCTGCAGGGTTCTCTGCAAAGTCTCTTTAAACATCTCCATTGTTAGAGGTTGATGTGGGAGTGTCTTAGTTGAAGCAGTTAAAGACTACAAATTTGAAGCCTCTTTGGGAGAAGTATCAAGACTCTTGGAGCCAAGAGTTTGTTTGTTTTGAAGCCATTTTTCCTCTTTTCTTCTTTAAGCTTTATAGAAATAATAATCTTTTCAAATTTACTTCTTCCAATCAAAAAAATTTCAAGTTACACGGTTGGGATTAGTCTACGAAAAAAGAAAAAAACTTTCTCTAGACACTTTCACTTCCCCACCCTTAACAGGTAATCACCATCTTTTCTTCACTTTCTCTTTCCCCTTGCCACTTAATATCCAGTAGATACAATTGTTTCAAAGTCAATTCAAAGTCATTTTTAATAAAATACTTGCAATTCCTTTTTTTCTTCCTTCTGGTTCACTCTGTCTGGTCTTCTTAGATGTTTATTGAAGTTAATTGTCTCAGAGACAGATGCGACATTTTTCTCTGCTAAATGCAGAGGTGTCCCAGAAGATAGCAGGCTTCCTGGGAGCCCTCTCCCTCTGAGCCCCAGAAAAACGATCCTGGGGCTCTTGGGGGGCTCCACCACGGCCTACCTACTCACCTCCTCCCCTTCTTCTGGGGAGGAATCTCCAAGCCTCCAGATTGCCAATTTTCGTAATTCTGGCGGCTTTTATGGATCACGGGGCTGGAGCACACACCAGGAGGCTCCTCCAACGCCCGTGGCACCGCCGGAAGTCCGAGATCATTATGTCTTGTGGACAGTGCAATCCATAGTTGCTTCTACCTGCTCAAACGAACTGGTCTGACCCAGCAGAACACAACCTGTGTGCAGGAGGCTCTTTTCTAAAGTCATTGCTGAGTTCTGGCCCATGATCAGGAGAGGAGAAAAGAGGAGAGGAGTGGCCTGGACTGGCCTGGAATAGAGAGGAGAGGATTGTAGAGGAGGAGAGGGGAGAGGAGAGGAAGGCAGAGGAGAGGAGGAGAGGGGAGGAAAGGAGATGTTGGGAGGGGAAAGGACAGGAGAGGATGGAAGAGGAGTGGAAAGGAGAGGAGAAGAGACGAGGGAGAGGAGAGGATGGGAGAGAAGGGGAGAGGAATTATCAGTTGGGACTGAGACAGACTTCCTCCTTTCTGAAGGTCTTTCTGCTTATACAAAAGAGAGAAATGCATTTTGATATCCTCATTTCCTATCTAACATCTTCAAGGGAAACTGCACCTAACATTTCTTTCTCCATGGGAAAAGTATTGTTAATCCACTTCAGCTGGCATAGACTATGCTAAGCAATCATTCACATCAACTTCATTCCATTGTAGACTGAATCTCATTGATGCCTCAAGCATTGACAAAAGGTTGGTTTCCAGTTTTTAATAGGTTCATAAGTGAAAAGGTAAAAGTACTGGAACTGCCTTCCCTCCTAAATCCTTTCTTCCTCCCCTCTTCTATTGTCTCTCAACAACTCTATTGATGGGATGATGACATAAAAATAGTATTAAGCTGTTCTAGACATTTACATACAATCATTCACAACAACAATGCTTTTGATTAAGGGGAGATCCTATTCTTGTTCTTTTTTCAGATGCAGACAAATGTATCAAATGTCCAGAAGATCAACATCCAAATCCCAGTCGAGTTCACTGTACTCCCAAGATAAAAAATTTTCTTTCCTATAAGGAAAATCTGGGGATCAGCCTGACTGCCATTGCCTTGTTCCTCTCTTTAACCTCAGGCTTTGTCTTGTGGCT
>JANHFP010232940.1:0-12715 GCA_032468135.1 Calamaria suluensis
CTTCTTCATTCTGCCATTTCTCACCTTCTGACTATTTGTGCCATCGAACCTGTTCCCCTGGATCAGGTTGGACGGGGCTTTTATTCTCTACTTTTTCAAGTTCCTAAATCTTCCGGGACTTGGAGACCCATTCTTGATCTCAAACGTTTGAACCGGTATGTCCTATCGCAGGTTCAAAATGCAGTCTCTTAAAATGATTTTGGCTGGCGTCAGGGAGGGTGACTTCCTTACTTCCATTGATTTAACTGAGGCATACCTGCACATTCCAATTTCCCTACAACATAGGCAGTACCTTCGATTCTGCCATGCAGGTGCGCACTACCAATATAGGGCTTTACCCTTTGGTCTTTCTTTTGCCCCTCGTAACTTTACCAGGGTATTAGCCGCGGTGGCGGCTTCCCTTAAAACTGGCCGGTCCGGATTCACTGCTACTTGGATGATATCCTTTTGTTATCTAATTCCCGGGCTTCTGCCTTCCGGAATCTCCAGGTTACTATGGACACCCAGGGAGCTACAATGGCACGCCAGGGAGCTACAATGGTTCCACAGCAATTCCAGAGCCAAGTTTCCTATTCCCGTGAAGGTTCTCAGGTCCCTGAAGTGGTGGTCGTCTCCAGTGCTACACAGCGATTGCCTGATTCAGGAACCTCATCGTCTGGTGGTCACCACGGATGCCAGTCTATTTGGCTGGGGAGCACAACTGGACAATTTGATAGCTCAGGGTCGGTGGTCTCACTTGGATACTCACCACAACATCAACTGGTTGGAGTTGAAAGCAGTTTCCCTGGCACTTCATCATTTTCACCATTCCGTGAGAGGCCAACACGTTCTGGTTTTGACCGACAACATGGCCACAAAGGCCCATATAAACAAGCAAGGCGGGACACAGTCTCGGTCCCTCATGCAGGAATCTCTACATCTGGGCCTTTGGGCATAGCGTCACCTGGCATCTCTGACAGCGGAACATATTTCAGGCGTCAACAACACCCAAGCGGACAGTCTCAGTCGGCAGACCATCGATCAGTCCGAATGGAGACTGCACCCGGACATATTCCAACTCTTAGTACAACGTTACGGCCTTCCGCAGGTGGACCTATTCGCCACGACAGTGAATGCTCAACTCCCTTGTTTCTTTGCAAGGTACCCAACCTTCGGAGCGGAAGGGGTAGATGCCTTACGCAGCCATTGGCCATCAGGCCTGCTATATGCATTCCCACCACTGCCTCTAATCACCAGGGTGATCCAGAAGATTCTCCTGGAGCAAGCAGAGATCCTTCTCATTGCCTCGCACTGGCCCAGGAGGACCTGGTTTGCCGACCTACAGGCACTGTCCGTGGCTCCACCTTGGCTTCTTCTGTAGTGGGAAACCGCTCTAACTCAAGGTCAGTTGGTCTACCCAGATTATCAGTGGCTCCAACTGACCGCTTGGCGCTTGAGCAGCACGCATTAGCCAGTGACAACATATCTTCTGACGCCATTGACATCATGCAGGCATCTCATCGACCATCCACTGCTCAAATTTATTCTGCTACCTGGTGTACCTTTTGTGACTGGTGTTGCTCTTCATCTATCGATCCGCTTCAGGCGTCTATTCCCCAGATCCTGGACTTCCTAACATCTGGGTTTCGCAAAGGTCTAAAACCTAACACATTACATCATCAAGTAGCCGCCTTGTCATCGGTGCTGTCCATGGATTCTTTCCCTTCCTTGGCCCGTAATCGTCATATTCGGCGTTTTCTCCAAGGTTCTCCAACAAGGCTCCACCGGTGGTTCATAGGCATCCCACATGGGATCTTCCCCTGGTGCTACAGTCACTTACCAAATCTCCTTACGAACCACTTGCTACAGCTAGTCTCCACCTACTTACCTTCAAAGTTGCATTCCTGGTGGCTATTACGTCTTCTCATCGGATTTCCGAACTTGCTGCCCTTTCTGTACATAAAGACTTGTGCATATTTCATTCTGACCGGGTGGTGCTTCGACTTGACCCAATAGTCATTCCCAAGGTGAATACCTCTTACCATCGGTCTCAGGAACCTATCCTTCCAAACTTTTGCCCCAATCCATCTCATCCCAGGGAACACCAATGGCACAAGCTGGAAGTACGCCGTGCTCTCTGTACTTACATTAAACGTACTCAATCTCTGCGGCACACCGAGTCCTTATTCGTTTCCTTTTTACCCGAATCTTTGGGTTCCAAGGTGTCTTCTACTACGATTGGGCGATGGCTGCAACATACTATTGCCAATGCCTTCGATCTTCGGTCACTTCCTTCTCCATCAGGAATTACGGCTCACTCCACTCAAAGTGCTTCTACCACTGCAGCCTGGGCAGCTCAGGCATCCCTTTCGGATATTTGCAAGGCAGCTACCTGGGCTTCTCCTTCACCTTTCATTCACCATTATCGTTTGGACAAATTCTCCTCATCTGATGCCGCCTTTGGTCGTCGTGTTCTTCAACAAGTGCACCTGACTGAGGTCATTCCGGACCCTCCTGGGGCCCTCCCGTAACCAGATATCGCTTTGGTATGTCCCATCCTGAAGAATGTCTCGGGGGAGAAGGAGAAGGAGCGTTGGTCTTACCTGATACACCTCTTCTCTTCTCCCGAGACATTCTTCAGTCCCTCCCTTTCTTTTGTTGGAGGGTTCTCCATGGACTTAAAAGACTTATTTCCTTTGTTTTGACTTACCTTGTTTCTTACTGAGGTCTATTGGTGTTTTTTTGCCTTTGACTGTTTGCTTTATTTTACATGAGCTCCGCGCACAAGAGCCAATCTATCAGTGTCTTCGCCAAAAGCTGGGTTCCTTAGCAACGGAGGCGGGACTTTAAAGTTTTTTTGATTGGCTCAGTCCTATGTCTGATCTGACTGAACAACCCATCCTGAAGAATGTCTCCGAAAAAGAGAAGAGGCGTATCAGGTAAGACCAACGCTCCTTTTAAAAAAATTTCAAACAAAAGGTTAAGGTAATGTGGATTGTTATAAATTTTTGTACAGCAATGTCTCTTCAAAATCTTCATCTTCAATTTCCAATTTCATTCAGCAATAAAAAACATTAGTTTACATTAACATAAATTCAGACAAAGACTTTCCTTCTAAAAAATAATCTTATATGTAAGTGTCTCTAAAATACTTTGCAATTCCAGCTTATCTTATATAATCTTACATTTCTTAATAAGCGATTGTTAAGTACATTTATTTCTTATCTCTGGATCTTAGCTTCCTGGGTATATACCCTCGCTCCCGGAGCAGACCCGGCTTTTTCCCCACTCTCATCCATCATCACCTGTACATCTATTCCCCCTACAGCTCCCAAAGTCTCCTCTCCCAGAATGGCTTTATGTTCTTTCAAGAAGGCCTCTGCCTCCAACGTTGTGTTAATCCTGATTTTATTCCCATCCCAAAAGACCAACAATCCTTCCGGCATCAGCCATCTAAACATGATCCCTTTGAGATACAATGCATTTGATAAAAAAAAAAAAATTACGTCTTCTTTCTCGTATCTTCTTTGGGATCTGCTTAAGAATGATTATTATTGTCTTTGTATTTCAACGCCACCCACCCACCCCTTTGCACTCTGAGAATTTCATCCCTTGTTTCTCTCCTTAAAAATTAAGTGTATTTCCCTGGGAACATTGTTTAATCTAGCATAATTTGAATGTATAAATTTGATCAATGTCCCACTACATCCAATCTTTTTCTCTCCCAGAAAATTCTGCCAAAATTGTACTCATTAATTTCTTAAGATCCTCACCAAGTTCCTCTTCCACATTTTGAAACCTGAGGAAAAAAGATGTTCTCTCTAATTCCATATTTAAAATTGTGTTTTCTAATGATTGTCCCTCTGGGCACCCCTGACCTCCTTCTCCAAGTCCTCCACCTTTCCCTCCAACCCCTCCACTCTCTTTTTGTTCTCCTCTGCGAGCTGCTGCACATTTTTCAATTCATTTTTAAAACCCGCAAGGTCTTTTTTTATGTCCTCTTTCAGGTCTGCAAACTCTTGCTTCATATTTTCTTGTCCTTGTTTCATATCTTGTTTCATGTCCGTTTGCCCTTGCTTCATATCAGTTTGCCCTAGCTGTAATTGCTGGAGCATTTCTGCAATTTCTGCATGTCCATTGCCCCTGCACCAGCCAGTGATGTTAGTTTAGATTGCGTAACTGGACTTGGATTTGACGAGCTAGGTGCAGAAGCCGACTTGCCCTAGGTGGTTTCTGGGCTCGTGACATTTTGCAAATACAGTCAAAGTTCACTAGATGACACTGTTTCCTTTTTTCTTCCTTCCTAGTAGAGGGGGGTGGCAGAAAAGCGAAGAGAGTCCCGGAGGCCCCAGGCCCCAGACAGACTCACAATCTTCTCTGGAGAGTCAAGACCAAAATTTTATCAATACATTCCAATGCCTCAGAGCCTTCTTGGAGGAAATGTGTCCACACAGAGGCCGCTTTTTGTTCTGTCAGGCTGATCTCAGTTAAATCCGGGAGTCCCAGGAGGAAATGATACAATTCTTTATTTATAAAGAAGCAGGAAGTGGAGAATCCACCATTTTCACCCACTCCGAGGGGGGGGGAGGCAGCCCTTCCACCAGATCCAGTTTCCAACAAATTTTCTAAAAGTTATTTATAGTCTTTAATTTCTTCCAGTTCGCTGATCATCCATGCAAGCATTTTTCAATTAAATCCTCCTTCCTTCATCAGGGAAGCCACCAAAACCGCCACTAACCATCCGAAGGGAGGGGGATCAAACCTCCTGCCTCCTACTTCTTCCAATCTCGCTGTTAAATTGCTAAAATTTCTCAGTTCAAACCTCTTTGTCTGCAAACCTGACTTTGAATCCACATCACTCCATTCTTGCCGCTATCTGCCTTCCACTACCGGAGCCTTTGGGGAGTCGCCGGAAGCCTTGTGGCCAGGTGTTGTCTTCCCCCGGCTCCTAGGACGAAAGCCGGCTCGCCCCCCTACAACCGCTGTCGATGTGGGAGCGTCCAGCACGCCGTCCCTGCGGCAGGCGGCCTTTTGCTCGGGCCGCCTGTGCCCCCAAGGGAGCCCACCGGGGCGAAGAAACGGACGTGTGGGCACAGAGCTGCCCAAAACACGTCTGCTCGTCTCAAGCTCCCAGAAGTAAGTCCATATTTGATTACAGTTTTATAAGCACTATGCAGTTGAAAGTAATCTTAGGAAATGTAATGTAAAAACGATATTCAAATCTCTCTTTAAATGTCCTTTTTCTTATTCCAGTAATGGAATATTTTTAAATAACTATTTTATATGTACATGATCTGCATGCTGATTTTTGAAATGAATGTTTTTGGTAATTGTATCCCCTTATACAGATACAAGCAGCAATGCCCATTATGATAAAATATATCCTGAACAACTGTTTTTAGGGAATCTCTAAAGTATAATTTTAGAACAAAGTTCTAAGAATTGGCAGTATTTTATTGATTTAAGACAATTATCTTCTGAGGTTATACAGTAAAAGTAAAAAGATATGGTTATGTATCAACCTGAAATATGCTATCATTGGGAAGAAAAAGTTAATGAATGCTTAATATATCATCAAACATAGATCTGAATTTTAATAAATATATTGTTTTTTCTAGTCTGAAATTATCTGTTTAAACTGTTATTTCATAAATATTATTTAAAATAGAGATTGCACAGTACTGAAGATAATAAAGATGGAAAAGCAATGTAAAATATAAACAACTGGTAGTGAAATATAAGTAAAAATATCATGAAAGAAAACTTTTGATCCTTCCCATTCACTTTGTACCGCAACTGCTGATCACACTAAACATTGGAGGTTATTAGTTGTATCTGTTTAATTTCATTACTTTTTTTGGTTGATTTGGTTATTGTTTTTCTAAAACTGTATTCCAGTTGTCTGAATTTGCCTTGTTGAATAATGTGTCATACATAAGGGAGTCATTCCTGCTTGAATTTACAATAGTTAGGCTTCTATTTGAATGAATACTGTCAGGTTTGCCATTGCTGTTATATACTTAAGGTTCGGTCTCCCAAACTTGCATTATTGCCAAAGTTTAATTTTTCCCAGTGTTGTTGTGCCTGATTTGTTCTTGTAGCTGTCAATATATAGCTTGGTGAACTGTGATTTTCTTGATGTTTTCTTGAATTATTCCTAATAAAAAAAGCATTGTAGTTATTTCGTAAGCAGATTTAGGATTGTTAAATGGATGGAACTGGTTTTCAACTGGGTGAAGCACAGAGCAACTTATTGTAGACATTTGGTAGCTAGACGCCTGGAAATAAATCAAATGTGTTTTGAGTTGCTCGATTTTATTATGCTATATTACAAATATCTAATATTCATATTCTTATTGTTTATATTGAACCTTTTACTGTAAAGTATGAAATAATTCAAAATAAATTAAAAGTATCTTAGATATTTAGATACTCTTAATTTAAATTGATTATTATAGAGAGACTGAAACTTAAAATGTTAAAACTGTTGGCAGGATTATGAATCACACTAGATATGTGAGTTTATTTTATAAAGGTTTATTAAAATGTAGCTATTAGTAAAATATTGCTACTTGCTCATGGGTTTTCTGGGAAAAGTTTTAAATAAAAGTAAAAATGGGTATATTTAATTGTGATAAAGCAAATGTTATTAAGAGTTCATTCGACTTCAAATTAGTATCTAGGATACTGTGCTAAGTAATAGAATCTGATATGTACAGCCCTCTCTTAAGTGTTTTTTTACAGAGTCAGCATATTGACCCCAACAATCTGGGTCCTCATTTTACCCACCTCAGAAGGATGGAAGTCTGAGTCAACCTTGAGCCGGTGATATTTGAACTGCCGAACTGCAGCTAGCAGGTAGCTGAAGTAGCCTGCAGTGCTCCATTCTAACCACTGCTCCATCTCGGTTCTTTTATCAGGTGGCAGCTTTGACACGGCTCAGATTGGATTCAGTTAAAAAACAAACAAATATTAATGATAGAAGGCCATGACCTGAAACTTGGTTGGCATAGCTTCCTTTGTGAAGAAAAGAATAAAGCACACTCATACTTCCAAAGACACATATTAAGAGATGCTGTACTGAAAGTATGGGAATAATTCAAAAAGAATAATTATAGGAAAGTCCGAATTTGGTTATCAATGATGGAAGCAATGATATATTCAAATACCACAGATTTGAATAAAGCAGTGAGTTATGCAGCTACTTGATGAACAAGAAGAATTAAAATCAGTCCAGGGTTTGAAAACGCAAGGACCAAATATGGAATGGTGGCCATATATACAAATTAAAATTCAAAAAAGATCAGAAACAGTACAGTATATATAAGGAACAATTGGAAATAGATAAATTATCATTAGGATTGGAGGAAAAAAAGATTACTAAAATTTATAATTTTCTTTTAGAATATAAAGTGGAAGAGGAAACGGTAAAAAGGGTTACGATTAGTTTGGCCAGAAATTTTGGATACAATATAGAATTAGAAAAATGGGATAAATTGTGGGAAAGGAATTATAAATTAACAATGGCGGTAGTATGCAAAGAAAATTTCAAAAAAATGTTTCATAGAGGGCATTTGGCCCCAGCGAGATTGGCCAAAATGTTCCTCAATTTATCACTCAAATGTTGGAGATGTGGCCATAAATTAGGAACGTATTATCATATGTGGTGGATGTGCCCAAATCTGGAGCAAAATCAAGAGAAGGCTGGAAGAAATTATGCTACAAAAGATAAAATTTAAACTGGAGTTGTTTTTATTAGGAATAATACACCCGAAAATGGGGGGGGGAAATATAATACTGCATATATTAACGGCAGCTAGGATCACTCTCGCACAACAGTGGAAACAGACTAGTACATCATCTGAGGATATAGTGACTAGAATCATTATTGGCTGTGCAGAAATGAATAAAATGACCATGGAAATAAAAGAGAATTCGGAATACTATAAAATATGGAATAGAATATACGAGTGGCTAGATAACAGAAACCAAAATAAGACATAGAAGTGTTAATCTAATGCTTTTAAATAAAAGCCAAAATAATAACTATTGTTTACGATAAATTACAGACTATGCAAATAATCTAATGTAGATATATGTATCAAAGATGGCTAAAAAACTGATGTAGTTGTTATAAAAGATAAAAATAATAGGTAGCATTGACTATAAAAACAGATTATATATGCCGATGCAGGAGGCTGTAAAAATAGCTCTCATATTATTATGTTTGTCTTGTGTTTTTTTCTGTTTTTGTCTCTTTTTCCTGTTTTTAAAGATGAAAAATACTTAATAAAAACTATTTTTAAAAAAGAATCTGATATTTAATACTACATGCACATTGAACCTTAATCTGAATATGTGTAATTTACTGGGAATAAATAGTAATTTATTACAAATAGTAATAAATAGTAACATCTTTAAGTTGCTTATCATTTCAGCTAAGAAGCATTTTTATTGAGATGGTACATGTTTTGATGGGAATGCTTAAGATGATGATGATTTGCTGAGCTGTCCATTTCATATTTTTTTTAAAAATAATCTTTATTAAATTTTTCAGATTAAAAAAACTCATGGTATTTGTATACATTTCAAATGGACTCTGGGCAAAACCCAAAACATTCTCCTAAGCTGCTGGAACGTCATTCATACTGGGTTCTGCTCTGTCTGCAATTACAAGAAAAACTCCTCCCACTCTCCTCAGCTCCCGCTTTTTCTACTTGGTCTGAATGTGACCAGACCTAATTTGCTGAGCTCTTCTGGCTTCTCCTCCAGATAATTGCCTTTAAGCTGTAAACTGCAGATCTTCGTCCCCAGAGTGCCAAAGCCGTTCGGCATTGGTGGCTGGCCTTTGATCGCCAGAAGCTGCTATCAGCACCTGTGATCTGCGGACGGGAGCGATCACCTTGTGAGTGGGGCTCTTTCCCTAGGCTTTGCCTGGGTGCCCCTTCGGCACAAGGGCCCCCGCAGGCACTCATTGACCCCTTCACGTCATCGGTGCCGCGCTAGCTTCTGGAGGCCTCATTCGGCCTGGCTGAGGTGCGACATCGGCGAGGGCCTCAAACGGATGCCGCTGACGCCCACACAGCCCTTCAAGGCCGCGAAGACTTCAACTGACTCGACGAGCTTGCTAGGCCCTCCTCAGACTGTAGGACCTCATCTGGCGATCCTCCCACAGCTCCTGATCCTCATGGTGCCCTCGAGCCTAATAGATTAATCTGCTGAGATGGACTCTGCTCCCCCCAGCAACAAGAGCAACCATCAGGAGAAAAGGGACAGGGAAGAAGCAGGCCCTTGCCAAGGTCCCTCCAAAAAGAGAGACTTCCCATGGCAAAAAAAACTAAGGCTTCAGAGAAGAAGGAGGCCAAACGCAATAAAATTAAACTAATAAAATTAAAATATAAAACTAGATAGACAGCCTGGACTAAAACAACCTTTAAAAAACAAACCTCACCTTGCTGTAGTTGTGAGATTTACGTGTTGTGAGGATGATTTTATATATATAATATATATTTTTGGACAGGTCTCATCAGAGGAGTGAGACAAAGAGTGTTTTTGCCATAAAAAATATGGTGAGATGTAAATTACAGAAACACATACTGGGGCTCGATTGTTATGAGGGCATCAAGGACAGCAGTAGGTGTTGGAGTTCTTAGGCTTCTGGTGAAAAATGTTCTATAGGAGTTAAGACTGTTGGCTGACAACAATGGGATGATAAAGTAGCAACAATGGTGCATTGGAATATGAAATATAATTTGCTGCAGGAGTGAGTTTACTTACCTTTGCTACTGGTTCACTCTTGTGTGCCGCTTCTACACATGCACAGATTATATTTGATGATGTGCGGGTGGGTGGAGCCGTCCCACTGCTGCTGCTACTGTTTCTCCGGAACCGGTAGCAACCAACCACTCATTTGCTGGCAAGCAAGAACTGGTGAGTTCATTAAAATAGAGAAAGTGATAGAAAATGAAGACACTAAAGATCTCTGGGACTTTGCAATTCAGACAGATAGAATTTAAACCTCCCACATAATACCCCTGGATTAAACAAATAAGAAAGATTTTAAAAATCTAGATAATAGACATGACAATACCTGGAAACAGCAGAATAGAAGTAAAAGAATGAGAGAAGATAACAAAATACAAAGACCTGCAAATAGAAATAGAACAACTTTCGTAAAAGAAAGGAAAGGTAACACAAATAGGATCCTTGGATGCAATCCCCCCAAAAAATGAAATACCACTTGAACACTATTGGCATCAATACATTCATCATCAGTAAATTGCAGAAGACAGCTTTATTTGGAACAGCTTACATCTTGCAGTGATATCTGTAACATCGTCAAACATCCACATTTGCCTATCCCAGGTTCAGATTTCCCAGATTTATAGAAAATATGTATAAAAACTATCAGAAATATTCTGCTTCCAGTTATATGATTTACTAAAGCTGGATTTAGTAGTTTGTTTCTGCCTTTATATGATTAAGAATATATTACATGAAAGGGGTTTTTTTAACAGCAAAACTATATTTAAGTGAGTAATTAATTGTGACTTATATTAAATGTTTTAATATTTTTAAAGCTGGTATCCTGGTTTATTCCTTTCTCACTTATCTACTTTCCCATTTCATCTGAGCACTTGGAAAAAACTAATATTAAAAATAAACACAATTGCTTTTCCCTTCTACAATATTGATTAGACTTTGTTCCTGGCTTATATAAAAAAAATATTGAAAGAAATCTTGATTTGGCACTACAAATTTAGAACTCTTACATAGGTAAGTTCGTTTGAAAGTAATTTGCTTTCAGTTTCAGCAGTGTAAACCACAGTAGTATATTCAGTACATACTGTCTATGTGGATACTGCAAGGATCCCTGAAAAAGGAATCTGAAATGCTCAAAAATAAGAGAGAGGATCTACAATCACTTCCCTTGTTTACAGACAAAAGCGTAGAAAGAATAGATGTCACTAACACATCACAGTCAGTGCCATATTAGGAGAAAATATGCATGTAAAACTGATAACATCCTATAGTAAAGGAGTCTATTGTGTTGAGAAAAATAAGTATTTTGTAATTGAGAAATATATAAAAACTTGACAAACAAAAAAACCAAGGCAAAACTATCCTCCCCAAATGAAATAATAGAAAAAAATGCTAAAATGGGAGGTAGGGAGTTGAATCCTAAATATAGAATGTTGATTAAACTAATAAATGCGAAGAAGACAAGTAGTATTAGAATTTTTGCCTAATAATCCACAAAGCAGTTCTATAATCATACAGTCATTGCATATGTATAATCCCCAGTGGATTCAGACCAGAGAACCAGCCATCTGTTCCAGGACTGAAAGACCTGCAGGGCAAACTTTCTTGTGAAGCATCTCTATATCAGTTGGTAAATAAATAAATATTTAGTAGTTAAAAGTATATTTTTACATAAGACTGTGCAGCAACATAAAGGAACAGATTATTGCCTATAGGGACAATTTAAAGAATTACAACCAGACATAATTAGACTATAGAGTATCTAAATCTGCTTACACCATAAAGATCATTATGTGGCATTGGCATTTTCTGTCTGGCACATAAGACAGGGTTCACACATGAAGATCTAATTAAACTGATTTATTGTTAAAACCTGTGCACAGGAATCTTCTCAACTAAGTGTCAGCACCTGCTTTGAGTTAGGTAAGGGTCAATGGAATTCTGTGTATGTGGGGAGGGGTGAGGGAGATGGACTTAATCCATGTGTGGCTATTTAGGGATTGTATGCTGATCCCTCTTTTAACTCTGTCCCTGGTTTCTGC
Source organism: Calamaria suluensis (assembly GCA_032468135.1). Classification (NCBI taxonomy): domain Eukaryota; kingdom Metazoa; phylum Chordata; class Lepidosauria; order Squamata; family Calamariidae; genus Calamaria; species Calamaria suluensis. The sequence goes on from JANHFP010232940.1 coordinate 11,784, forward strand.
CATTCCTTTTCTGTCTTGATCTCTTTCAGCTACATTTCCCAGACTTCTTTATGAGTTTTACAAAGTAAAACAATCAATCAAAACAGTCAAACAATTTAAAAGTCAAACAGGACACTGGATGCCACACTTCTTATTCTACACTATATATTTCGAATAGATCCTGTTCCAGGAAGGAAATTGAATGAACTTGAGCATATAATATTGTAAGCTGCTCAATGTTGCTGTTGATAAGATGGGCAACTGATAAATTTTACAAATAAAAGGTAGGTTTTATAGACAAATTGGACATAAACAAATCACCAAAATTATTTTAGGGTGGTGTTTTTTTGTGTTGTTTGTATTGTTTTTGTCATTTCTACTCAGTGTTAATTCTTGGTGACTACCTGGGCAAGTCCCCCATTTTTCTTGGAAGCATTTTCAGAAGTGGTTTGCCATTGCCTTCTTCCCTGAGCTGAGAAAGAGTGCCCATCCCAGAATCATCCAGCTAACCTCATGCCCAAGGGAACACTAGAAGTCACCAGTTTAAATATACAATACATCAGCTGGATAATGGTTAGTTACAGGGGTGAAATGCTCTAAAGTCTGCTAGCGGTTTGCTTTATGCATGCATGTGCAGTGTATGCCAAACACATCCTTTGTATACTTGCACACTGCAGGATTAAGAAGCCTTTTTCTTGGATATCTGGCTTTGGGTGCTCCTCTGTCTTCTGGAACTATACTCAAGAAAACCTAGACTTCTCCAGTTCTGTCCACATTTATCTATTTGGAATAATTGGGAACTTGATCTAAAATCTGGTGGATTGAGACTCTAAAGCTGAAAAGATGCCTTCAAAAGGGTCCAAAAACCAGCCTTGGTGTGATGACCCCACTCAAAGTCATTAACCAAAAACAACCGGCAACAAACAAAAAGTAGCAAACAGGCTTTAATGATT
>JANHFP010236415.1:0-12689 GCA_032468135.1 Calamaria suluensis
AGTTTAGCCCCAGGCAGTATTTCTATAGCACAGTCGGAGGTTCTATGGGGGGGGTAACTTCGATCCCTCCTGCTCACTAAACACCTGTTTGAGATGCCAATACTGTTCAGGTATCCCTTGTAAACTAGGGTCTTTATGGTCCAACAATCCACTAACGTAAGACACCCTATGTTTCGGGTTTACAGGGATTTGAATCCGTCTATACCCACCCTCCCATGACAAAATGGGTTGCCTTTTATCCAACCAGGCCAGCCCTAGTACCAGATTTTCGGCCAGTTTGTCCAACACTATAAACCGTATCCTCTCAGAGTGTTCACCAATCATTATTTTGATAGGATCGGTAACATGGTTGGTAGCCACCACCACCACCCCAACGAACTACCATCCATTTGTTCAAAAACCATTGGATGGCTCATCTTTCGCGTTCGTACGTTCAGCCGGGTCACCAGGTCAGTGCATATAAGGCAACGGGTACAACCAGTGTCAATCAGTACATTCAAGGAACAACCCAATCCATTCACTTCGTTCATGATGTCCACAGGGAAGCAAAAAGGGATCACCACTCCGCTTACCAATGGGTCTGAGTCCACATCAGAACCTGTATCGTCCATTCCCCTCACGTCTATGGTGGATTTCGTTAGGCCATCCTCTGTCTCAGGTTTGGGATGCGGGAACGAAGATGACGACTGGGAATGTGGTGGTCTCCGAGCCGTAGCAACCCCTTGCACCCCACGGGATGCTTCCCTTGCAGCCGACAAAGGAGGTATCGGACATTCTAATGCCCTATGTCCCGGTTTCCCACACCTAAAACACTTAAACACTGGTCGCCATCCTATGGGTGGAGCTTCTGATGTATTTGACATCACAGGTGGCGATCTATCCCTCGTCTGGAAACCCCGAATACCTCCTCGGAACCCGACAGCTCCACCAAATCCCCCACGTATGTTGTGTATCCCGGTATCCAATTCCACCGCCGCTTTAAACCACATAGAGAGTTTATTGGGCAGTCCTCTATATAAACAGGCTTGCCGCACAGACGCATCCAACCCTGTTTGAAACTGAACCACCAACATGCGTTCGGGCCAGGATCGTAGTCGGCAAGCCACTTTTTTAAACTCCGTAATGTAGTCTTTCACGGGCCGCCCACGTTGCCACAACGATACCAGTTCACTCTCGGCCACTTCCAGTATGGAGTCATCGGTAAACTGGGTGCTGAGGGCATCAAGGAAGAACCCAACATCTGTTAGTTCCTGGGCTTTCTCACGGTGTAGGGTGGCCACCCAATGTGCCGCCTCACCCGACATCACCGATGTTATAGCGTTGATTAAAGCCCACTGCGAGGGGTATAAATTCCCGTAAGTGTCTATATGGCTTATTACTTGGTTAATGAATAAGGGGACCCTCTCCGGATTCCCAGTGAAATGCGCCTCAACAGGTGGGGGTCCCCAAATGGGCTGTGGTGCTAACCCAGCTACCCAGACGGGCTCCTGGGGCCCCTGGCTTGCAGGTGTTGGGGGTCGCCGAGGTCCTATGGGAGTGCCATCCCGAGGGGTAGAGGGTAGAAGGGTGGTGCTACGAAACCCCGTCCCATCACGGTGCCATTCGGCTGTCACCCGTCTGCCATGCTGGCGGTCTGGCTCGTCTTTCTTGGTGACCGCGAACTTCTCCCTCACGATGTCCAGCGTAGATCGGTGCAACAGCGAGGAGTGCTCCGTCCTATCTGCTCCCCCCTTGGATGTTTCCCAGCGTCGCTCCCTCCATTCTCCGAGGGGCGGCGTGAATGTGGGGGACACAGGCAACTGGGACGCCTGCTGCTGCAGCGCTTCACCATGCCACCATGATCCTGAGGACCTTCGGGGAGGTGCCTCCTCCCGTCCCAAATCAAGCCAAGTGCTGTTCGACGGCTTCAGGCGTGCTCCCGCCCCGGCGCCAACCGCACCCTCCGTGGAAACGTCTGTGGCAGCCGCCCCCATCAGCAACGATTCCTCCAGCTCCTCCAGTACCGCTGTCAACGCTGCGCGTCCTTTCGTCATGGTCTAGGAGAGAGCTGACTTTCTGTGAGCCTCCAGGAGTATGAGAAGAAAAACGAGGAAGCAAATGCTGCTGCAACACGTCTTTATTAGTGTTCCCTCCTTTGAGCTATTCGCAGATCCACAAAAAAGGAATAAAGTCAGCTCTGACGGCGTCTCTAGGCTGTCAGTTTAAATAGACCGTCTATTAACAGCTCCACCAATGAACTAACAGTTGTGCTCTACTACATAATCCCACCCCTCGGTAAACCACGATGTCACCAGTGTGCGTCCTTCACCAAGTGTACCGGTAAGCCGTGTCGGGCGATTCCTGACAGGTCCACTCCAAGATAAACAAAACTGAGACAGAAATCCAAATGATGGTTAATCTGTTGTAGTAATGTTATGACTTATTTTTGAACTTACCCCCTGCCTTTCTTTTTTGAGAGCTCGGCGAAGTGTCTTCTTCGATTTTATTCTCGAAACATTCAATCCCATGAAATAAACTGAGCTAAGAAACAGAAGAACCTGCCCCATTTGATTCCAAGGAGATCCTGACTTGGTCCCTGGAGGCTGTGGCCTCTGCTTGGGGAAGAATAGACTTTAACATAACCCAATCAAGACAGAGTTTCTCTGAGTTTTAGGGCCTCTTGGACACAAGGATTTTCCATCTTTATGTAGCTGGGGTTGTTGTACTTCAGATGGACTCTGTGTACAATTTGAGGGCCTTCCTGGATTTGCAGATCTTGCTCAAGTAGCAAGTTGCAATTGTGACCTGGAGGCAGGGGTGAAATCCAGCAGGTTCTGACAGGTTCTGGACAACTGGTAGCAGAAATTTTGAGCAGTTTGGAGAACTGGCAAATACCACCTCTGACTGGTCCCAGAGTTGGGTGGGAATGGAAATTTTCCAGTATCCTTCCCCCAGGAGTGGGGTAGGAATGGGGATTTTGCAGTATCCTTCCCCTGCCACACCCACCAAGTTTTACAGAAGTTTTACTGGTTTTACAGAACCAGTAGTAAAAAAAAATGGATTTTACCACTGCCAGGACAACTTTTGCTTTGTGAGCTGCACCGGCATCCACTAGGTTTCTATGTGCAATGAAAGTTGCTGATTGGCACCTATGTAGTATTTCAAGGCATGGATGAGGGCGATTGCTTTCCTTCAATTGTCTCTACCAACGTTGTCAGGTCCGGCAGGAGGGACATACACCATCTATTAAATAATTTCATATAGTGGAATCCAGGAAACCTGCGTTGTTTATATAACTGTGCGTAGCCTTTGGACTGCCATTTCCCCTAAGATTAGATCTTTTCTGACTTTGCTGACCTCTTAAGAAGCCTCTTAAGACTTGGCTGTTTTCCCAGGCATGGGGATTGTGAGCTTTGGTGGATCTGTGAGGTTCGATTAATTTATTGTTGATGGTTATCATTTGCTGCCATTCTGTTTTAGTCTTATGTATTTCTTTTAATTTTCTGTATTGTTATACTGATGTTTTATCTGTCAACCAATTAAAACAGAATTGCATGTGTAAGATATGTAACCATATCAATTGAATCAAACGAGTAAGTAAGTCACCCAGAGGTTCATGGTTGAGTGAAGAGTTGAATCTAAGTCTTCTTGATAGATACATAGTTCCTTAACCATGAGCTGTCTTGTCTTTGCTCATTTGAAGAAACGTTTGTTATAAACATTCAAAATAAAAAAGTGAACCCAAGTGTTTTCCCCCTTGCTCTTTGCTATGATTATGCTACCTCTTCAACCTAGGACAAAGTTGTTTTGCATATGGCCAATAGCCTGTACTTATATTTGGAGAGTTTGGACCACATAATCCAAAGGAAGGAAGAATTCTTCCCACGAACAAGATTACGTTTAGTAGCCTAAGAGTCTCAAGTCCATTGAGTCCATTCAGGAGAAGCATGGAAAAACAAACTGAGCAATTAAGAGAAGCTTTCTCCCAAAGGATGCTATTATCTAAAGTGCCAAAGAAACTGAAGCAGGCATTTAAAATATATTATTCAGTGGTTAGTATGTCAAACTAGAAACAGGCAGACTAAATATTTATTTATGTTTCTTTATTTAATCAATTTATATAGCCACCCATCTTTCAAATGCATGGATATGAAATCCACACAATTCTCATCGGTACATCCAGTCACTTCTTTTACCTACTTAATTACAGAGTTGGAAGGGACCTTGGAGGTCTTCTAGACCAACTCACTGCTCAGTCAGGAAATTCTATACTGGTTGTCCAGTTTCTTCTTAAAAACTTCCAGTGTTGGAACAACCAAGAGTTCTGGAGGCAAGTCATTCCACTGATTAATTGTTCTGTCAGAAAATTTCTCGTTAGTTTTAGGTTGCTACTCTCCTTAATCATTTTCCATCCATTGCTTCTTGTCCTGCCTTCAGGTGCTTTGGAGAAGACTCCCTCTTCTTTATGGCAAACCCCTTACATGTTGGCATGTTGCTATCATGTCACCCCTAGTCCTTCTTTTCATTAAACTAGACATACCCAATTATAGAAACTGTTCTTTATGTATTTCAGCCACCACTCCCCTAATTGTCATTGTTGCTTTTCTCTGCACTTTTTCCACAGTCTCAACATTTTAATATTATGGTGGCCAAAACTGGATGCAGTATTCCAAATATGGTGTTACCAAGGTATTGGTACACAAGACAGAAAGAGAGAGAGAAAGAAGCAGAATTGAAGCACCACTTAAACGCTCTAAGTCACTATGAATTATTTAAAAGAAACAGGTTATAAATGTAATATATAAGTCATTCAAGCATTGTGACCCTGGCTGAAACTTGAACACAAGAATTCTAGAGGTTGGATGTGAGTCCTCAGAATAATTTAGAAATTTAATACACATAATGACCATCGTTATGGTCATTTTAGCATCATAAAAATCTGAGGGGATTTTTAAATTTGATTTAATTTTAAAGATTTTAAAGATTTTAAATTTTAAATTTAAATTTGGAATTTGGAAACTGTGGTTGTCTGTTGTAAACCGCCCTGAGTCTGCGGAGATAGGACGGTATAGAAATCAGACAAATAAATAAATAAATAAGTAAACTACAAATTATTTTAAAACTAAATTATCATAGGTGGAAGAAAGGAATTCACAAATCACTTTGAAAGATATCCATTGATTGGTGTGGCACATACCCAGATTATTCTACTTAACTACAAAATATTATTTTCAGCCACAGAAATATTCTGTACTGACAGTCATGGAGTATTCTGTGCATGCAAAAACTTGTTTAGCAATATTACAAATTTATTCAGTACAATAATTTTCAATTTATATACTCTGTTTTAAATATTCATGCTTTATATTTACTTTTATGCAGTTTTAAAATTATTATCTACTCTAAATTGTCAAAGTGAAAAATAGAAAGTTTCCTCCAACTGACAACACATTTGTTTGTCCAGGCAACCTTCCTACTATCAGCATTGCCAAGTGTCCCTATCATACTCAGTAGTTATTTTTATTATTTTTGGTTTTTCTATTGATAGATGTTACTGTATTCTCTGTTACTTTTCATCATGCTGAGAACATCTGTTTTCATGAGAGTGGGATATGAATTCTAAAGATAAAATAAAATGAGGCACTGAAGAGTAAAATAAAAAAAAGTCATTTGGCATAACAGATGGCAGTATAAACAACCTGGTGTTTCCCAGATGTTTTCCAAGTTAACTCCCATAGTCCAAGCCAAGATGGCCAATGGCATGGATTTGTGGAAACCGTTGTTCAAAATATCTGGAGGCCCCACGTTGCCTGTCCTTTATATTTAATATAATGTAAAATTTATTGCAACTTTATAAAAAATGCGGTTATGGAAAAGAATGGAAATTACTTGGTTGATTTTTGTACATTTTCTGTATAATATCCAAAAGGTATCCAAAAAGTAAATGTAGCTCCTAAGCAAACCAAAAGACGCAGCAATCCCAGAAGAAAAAACAAGAGTAATCTGCAACATACAGTGTAAGAAGACTGGCAGAATGCATCCATGAACATCAACTGGCAGTCAGAAGACATGACGAAAATCAATGTCACAACATATAGACAGGTTTAGTTTCATATGGGAAAATGTGACAATCCTAGACCAGGCCAAATCCAAAAATGCCAGGGAATTTCTAGAAGCCTGGCGCTCTGGCAAATCAGCCATCAACAGACACATAGACATTAACAACATCTACAGACTATGCAAAAGAGAGCAAAAAGACTCCAGCACCTCTCAACCAGATCAGCATAGGTTAACTTCAGACCAACAAAAGTAAACAATACCCCCAATCAAGGAACTGCAAAAGAGCTATCGGTAAACAGCCCAACCAAAGAATCTCTAACACCCACCCATACAGACAAGCAAGTCATCAGAATATAAACTGACAGTAAACAGCATTCCTTACTAGCACAGTGAAGAAAGTTAGCACCCACCCTTCTTAGAAGAATGAAATGTTCTAGTGTAAGAAGTTGTCACCCCTCTCCTAGAAGAATGAAGTATTTTAGGGAATATTAAAAAGGCAGAGTATTCTATTTCCCTGGATGGAAAAAAACATGTTTTTAGACAGGAAACTAACTCACTCTTAATAGCCCCAGCAGATGCCTGCACTTAAGAGATAAAGAGATACCTGATATATTTGTAAGCAAATGCCCTCACCTAAGATCCAACAAAGGTAGGATTAAGCCCTCAGCATCAGATCTGCAACACAATAGGGTCCATCTAGGGACAGAAACTAACCACATGATACAGAAATTTACCCACATGGCAAGACTCAGCAAGCTTGAGGGCTAGCTAAGACCCCCACCCCCTGGAAGTCTCACAACCAATCAGGATACATTTCTTATGCAGAACAGGAAACACTAAGGTGTGGCCCAACAGAGGGTATAAACTCAGAAACTCAAGCATCTCTCGCTCTCTTGCCTTTTGGTTCTTCACATTGAAGCATGTGAGCCCTTTTCTGCTCAAGCCATGTGACTCCTGACCACCATTTTAAACCATCTTTCCAAGCAGTCTCCGTGTTTCCACTGTCTGTTTCCCCACTTGGAGCAGAACCCAGATGGAGATAATTTTCTTCCATGATTAGGAAATATTTAAAAAGGCAGAATATTGTATTTCCCATGGATGACAAATTGAGAAACATGCTCAGACAGACAGAAACTCAGTCCCAGCTCCCTGCCTCCAGCAGATATTTTGGTGCCAGTTTATCTACAAGATGAAAGGGCCAGCCTATCTACAAAACAATTAGACCTTCAGCTCCAGGCTGATGGGATTAAGACATGACCCTCAAGACATAATAAGATTAGCCCTCTATCCATCTAGCAACAGAACTCACCACATGGCATCTGGGGATATTGCATCAGTCCAAGGTTCAATCAAACTTGATTCAGACAGCCTACAACTGTGATGGTGAACCTATGGCATGTGTGCCATAGGTGACATGCAGAGCCATGTCTGTGGTCATGCGAGCATTGCCGTAGCACAACTCCAGCATGCACACCGGCCAGCTGATTTTCAGGCCTTCTTAACCCACCAGAAGTTGGGAAAGGGGCTGCCTCTGGAGGAGTGGGGAAGGCTGCTTTTGTCCTCCCCAGGCTCCTAGAAACCCTCTGGAGCCTGTGAAGAGCAAAAAGTGGGCCTACTGGGCCCACCAGGCCATCAAGTGCCAAAAGCAGGGGGAGAACAGCAGGGTCACACATGCATGCAATGGGGGATGGGGCACTGTGGGCATTAAATTATGGGTGTGGGCACACACATGTGTGCCCCCCTTCCCCCTGCTTTTGGCACATGACAGCAAAAAGGTTAGCCATCACTGGCCTACAGCCTACAAAATTACCCCTGCATAGCCCCCTGGGATATTTCTTGCACAGGAATGGGAAGCTCGGGGACAGGGCCCAAGAGAGGGTATATAATTCTCACTCTCCACTCCATGTGATCAGCTGCCGAGAAACACACATGCTTGGTGGTTCTCCTTCACCATGAAACCATCCTTCCAAGCAGCCTCCATCTTTTCAGTGTCTTTCCCTCCACTTGAAACTGGACCCAGATGGACATTTCTTCCAACACTAGTTAGGGTAATGAAATGTCTGCAAGAAAACAAGCAAGCTCAGAGAGCACCTCGCTAACTAAGGTACAATTGTAATGTTGTAAGTGCCTAAAATCATGCATTTTGTCACGGCATAATTGCTCTTTCATATCTTGGCTCTTGGATGGGATATAAATAGAGAAATCATAAGTGATCCATGTTATTTTATATACCACACAGGAGTACATCCTTCTCTGTCCATCCTTATTTTCCCTTCAGATCCTTAATACATTTATAGATGGTAAGACCTATTTCCGCATAAACTTTAACAGGATCGTATTGAACATTCATTTTTATGAGGTTATCCTTGAGTGGATAGATGTTATCAGTAAATTGAAAGAAATCAGTCTACACATCTGTGTATAACTTTATTTACAACTCTTTCCCTTAAGAGTGTAAAGAAAATGTAGGGGAAATCTAAGTCAATTTCTTGGAGAGGTGATTCAACTCACCATAGATGTCTTTTAAATCAGACTGAACTCCAGATCTGAAAACCAGATTCTCCAGAACCTTTGTTAGAATTTCAGAAGCTAACAAAAATAAGTACATTCATTGCTGGACTATATTTAATTAATCCCCTTCAGTGGGCTTTTTTTATCCAGTTATTAACCAGTCAATAATGACGTCCTAATACTTTATTAGGTTGTTTAGCTATGGTTAATAGGTAAAGGTTTCCCTCGCACATATGTGTTAGTCATTTCCGGCTCTAGGGGGCAGTGCTCATCTCTGTTTCAAAGCCAAAGAGCCAGCATGTCTAAATGCCAAAGGCACATGGAATGCTGTTACCTTCCCACCAAAGGTGGTCCCTGTTTTTTCTACTTGCATTTTTTACGTGCTTTCAAAACTGCTAGTTTGGCAGAATCTGGGACAAGTAACAGAAGCTCACCCCATTACACGACACTAGGGATTCGAACCACTGAACTGCCGACCTTCCGATTGACAAACTCATCTGCCTTACCCACTGAGCCACTGTGTCCCATGGTAAGGAAAGGGTACTGCAAAATCCCCATTCCCTCCTATCAGCTGGGACTTGGAAGGCAGAGAATAGACGGGGCCAGGGCCAGACAGAATTTTTACTACCGGTTCTCCGAGCTACTCAAAATTTCCGCTACCGGTTCCTTGGAACTGGTCAGAACCTGCTGAAACCCACCTCTGGTTCCCAATCAATATACCTTTAGAGTTACCACAGGCCCTCCTTATACAGAACATCTGACCACAAACAAAATAAATAACCACAGGGAGAACACAAATCCTTGTCTGCTCCCTGCTTAAGATTTAAACATTCCATTTATTCTCACCCCTGCTCATCGCATTTTATAGTCATGGAAAATATTCCATAATTCAGGTCTACTTGCCTTACCATATGCCACCTCTAAATCAACAAGAATATTATAGACTTTCTTTCCTGGATTTCTATGTGTCTCAATGATCTGGCCTGCACTCGGTCTAAAAAGCCACATTGTTCTTGCCAAGTTTTCCTCAATGTCACTTTTCATGCCATTTTGTTCAGAATTCTACAAAACACCTTCCCAGACACATTTAAAATGATACTTGTGCAGTTTTTTGATATCTTTTCCACCATGGAGGATGTTGAGTCTATAATCCTTTGTATGTTGGTTTATAACTTTATGTCTGTTCTTATGCCTTTAAGGAAGGTTAACTACAACTGGTAATTAGCATAATTGTAGGGTTGAGAACTCAAATGGATATAAAGACATTGGGAGTTTGCAGAAGCTAGGGCTTGTTATGGGAGCTTGTTTAGGAGCTTGTTGTGAGAGCTTGTCATGAGAGCTTGATGTGAAAGCTTGTTTTGTTTTTGTTTTTTTAATTTATTTTTAAATATGGAACGCTTCACGAATTTGTGTGTCATCCTTGCGCAGGGGCCATGCTAATTTTCTCTGTATCATTCCAATTTTAGTATATGTGCTGCTGAAGTGAGCACAGACATGAAAGCTTGTTGTGGGAGCTTGTTGTATTCTTTGTGGTTATTGTTCTTCTTCTGCTGATGTTCATTTATGTATTGCTGATACTAGATAAGTATACATGCTTATTTATGATTAGATAATGTAAGATGAATTACATTATTGAATATATAGTAATCTAAGTTGATTCATGTAAATAGTTTGTGTAAATATATCTGTTGTTATTTTTACCCACTGTGTAGTCTCCTTATTATATCTCTACTATCTCTCGACCACTCACTCTTCCCTGCATTCAATCATTCTAATAGGGGATTGATAAATTAACAGACATTTTTTTGCCTTTAATCACTTTTGTCTTGTGATGGTCTTGGATCTGCCTTTCTGTTCCCATTCCATTTCATGAAAGTGAATTTGCCTTTAGAAAGCATTTCAGAGATTGGAATTTCATAACATCTCGGGTGGACTTTAATGCATTTGTCCTAATTTAGTTATGGGGCTACGAAAGTGGTGCAAACCTGCTGTCTCTCGTTATTCAGCGGTCTCTTCTGTTAACTGGATCCCTCCCCCCCCCGCAGCTTTCTATTTTCCATTGAAACGCAACTAGAGAATTTATGAGTAAATTTCTCCATGCCACTTTTTCCAAGAAATAAGGTGAGGGGGGATCTCCTGCTATTGGAGAAATTGTTGAAGAATTTCTCATTCCTCTGGAGAAGATTTGAAGAAATTGTCCTTAGAATTTCTTGGCCTGTACGAGCAAATTTAAGATGACAAAATTATAGAGTGAATTAGACAATTCACCATCTTAATTGGCCTCTGAACTTAATTTAAACCTGGGCATAGTACTCTACATAGGGCAGAACATAGTGGAGCCATGATTTCCTATGATCTGGATTCTGTGTCCTTCTTAATTCACCCCAAAAGAGGGTTTGCCTTTTTAACAGTGACATTACAAAGCTGGTTAGTGTTTAACATATACTTAGCTAGGACACCGAAATCACTTGTGTTTTTACATTTTTCTTGCCCAGAAGCAGAACATATAAGACATATTTTTTCTGGAACACTTTTAATCACGCCAATTCTCTTTAGTCTATAAAACATATGACTTCAGAGAATAGCTGGAACTGTTAAGAATTATAGCATTTATGTTTGTTTTAAAGAGAAATTGCCGCCTGGAACTAGAGAAAGATATTTGAGAAACATTTACTATTATTAATAATAGGATGTTTTATTTTAAAGAAATAATAATAATAATAGGATGTTTTATTTTATTAAAAAGAAATGAAGACCCTGAAACTACACTGCTGTACAAAAATTTATATTTCCAATTTACCCTACCCTTTATTATAAAACTTATAAAACCAATAAAACTTTTGTAATATAAAAAAAAAACATATGACTTCAGCATCTAAATGTGTTCCAAAAAGGAAACTAATGCTGAAACCGGACTTAGTCTCTGCTGAGTGCATCCAGAAAGTTTTCCTGGCTATTGTAAACTTCTTCTTACCAGTTTCCAGTTTAACCACCTCTCAAAATCCCTACCTTCTCTATCATTTAAGTACAAATCAGGGCTTGTTCTGCCTAGCTTCCGAGATCAAGGTTTGTTAAGGGCTTCCATCTGCTGAACCATGCAAAACTAAATTACGCTTTCCCGAAAGTTTGTTTTCCCTTCTTTGGTAATAGGATCCTTCTTACAAAGATGATAAGAATCTAATAAAGTTAAGACCATTCCATTTCAATGCTTGCTTGATGGATGGAGTCAATGTGTCAAGTGCAAAGATGCAGGATCAGAGAAAAATCCCGGTTCAGAAAATTTGTTGGAGCCTAGACAAAAGAAATGTGACTAGAAATGTGAATCTAGTCAACTAACAGTCAACAATCAACTAAATTGGCACTGGATTAGCGTCTGTAAAGTTTCTCAGTCATCCAGATCGTGGTTGTCCCAAAGATTTTTTTTCTGGAGGCAACTGGACTTTCTTGTTTTTTTTCTTTTGAAGATGTTTCACTTCTCATCCAAGAAGCTTCTTCAGCTCTGACAGGACAGTGGGGAATAAAATATAAATAGAATTTATATTCCTTGCAGACAGCTGGTCATTTGCATCCTTTTTAGAGGGTTGTTGAAGCACTCTGCAACTTTTTCTCTGGAAATCCATTCCTACTCCCACACCATTCAAAGGGTGTCCATCCCAAACAGAGGTGGGTTTCAGCAGGTTCTGACCAGTTCTTGAGAACCAGTAGCGGAAATTTTGAATAGCTTGGAGAACCGATAAATACTATCTCTGGCTGAGCCTGCCCCCCTCTATTCTCTGCTTCCTGAGTCGCAGCTGATCGGGAGGAAATGGGGATTTTGCAGTAACCTTCCCCTGGAGTGTGGAGGGAATGGAGATTTTATAGTATCCTTCCCATTGGGTTAATTTTAACCTAAGACTGTCTGCTGTTGACCTCACCCCATTCCTAAGGGGCGTGCATAAGAGCACCAGCGTGTCTACCGCTCCTGTGCTAATGTTTTCTTTATTTGTATTCATTTTTGTATTCAATTCATTCTTATACTTATATATATTACCTAATATTATACATTCTTATACTTATATATATTACCTTTCTGGATCGGGACGCTCTGAGAACAGTCACTCAAGCGCTGGTCACCTCCCGCCTGGACTATTGTAATGCGC
>JANHFP010236975.1:0-12682 GCA_032468135.1 Calamaria suluensis
TTCGCTGCGGCTTTTGCCTTGCGGAGCAGAATCTTGAATTGATCTGCCTTGAATAAGGTGGCAGAGGGAGAGGTGTCCGAGGGAACATCTTCATCATCTGAAAAATCATAGCCAAATGATTCTTCTTCTTCTTCCTCCCCCATAAAGGACATCTCACTGTGATGGGAAGGAGACAAGGATCGGTAGTCCTGTGAGCGGAAAGGGCTTGCAGAAGTCCGTCTGGAGTGGGACCGTGGCGTTTTGGGCCGCTGAATGCCGCGCTCAGAGAGGGCGGAATCTATGCCCTGTGAGATGGATTTACTGATGAGGGTTTGAATTTGGTGTGATAATGGAGCCGCTGATGGCTCTTCACTACGCAGACCGGCAGCCGTGGGCGTAAAGGTTGCAGACGCCCTGGAAGATCTTTGGGACGAATCCCTGCGTGGGCTTAATATAGTTGCCACAGATTCCCTGGGTAAGAGGACTAGGTCCTGATCCGCTACAGTAGGAGTGGGGGACCACCCATATTCAGCTGCGTGATGCACTTGAGCAGAGGTAATGGTCAATTGAGGGGTGGACGCAATACTGCTTGAGGGACTGATATTCCCGCTCATTTGGGCCATTTGTTTGGCCTTGTTGAATTGCTTTTCCAAAGCTTTCTCCCGTCTAAGGGCGTCCCTGTCTGTTCCAGCATTGGAGGTCTGCTTGGCCCTGGTAGTGCTGGTTTTAGTTCTAGTCTTGCCCCTCTTTTCAATTATCTCCTTATCACTGTTATTTTTAGGTGTTGGAGATCTGCTGCGATCAGCCATGGCAATAAATACTGCTGCGTATTGACTTCAAAATGGCGGCCGGGAGAAAATTGGTTTCAAAATGGCGACCGTAAATAAAGAGAAGACGAAACTTCTCCCAATATATCAGGCAGGGCTGTTGGTTAATGTGGAGACGAAGCGAGACTGACAAAACAGCTCATGAAAACGTGTCCGCTATTTATTTTTTTTTGGTGACCGCAGCAAGTTAAAACGTGAGGCCGACGGAATGGCCCTTTGCAGGCTTGTAACTTACAGTAGTTGAAAATGGCGCCCAGGCGCGTAGAAGCACTAAACAGCTGATGAAGAAAGAAACTGGAGCTTTCGCCGTCGCCGTGGGGCTCCGCCGCCGCGGCTGTGTTGAAAATGCCAATTAAGATTGATATGGTCGAGTTGAAGTTATTGCAGGAGGTTTTGGTTGAAATTTATGGAAAATAGTAGGAATAGTAGCAGAGCTAACTGGAAAACAAGTCTCTAGGCTGGACTGAGTTAATGAACTGGGGATATGAGGAACAGCAGGAAGAGGAGGACTCAATATTCAAATTAGAACTGTCTCTGGCCAATAGGACTAAGTTATCACCCACAGCTTTGGACTCCCTAAGCAGCCCAAGGGAGAAAGGGTATTCAGGTAAGAGCAACACCCATTCTCCTAAGCTGCTGGAATGTCAGTCATACATGGGACATGCCAAAGCAGAAGGACCTACTGGGAGGGAGTCCGTTAGGACTGCGGAAGAACTTGTTGGAGAACCCGTCTACCAAATGAAGCGTCCGCAGAAGCGAATCAGTCAACCTTATAGTGGCGAATGAAAGGAGAAGGGGATGTCCAGGTGGCTGCCCTACAGACCTCTTCTAAAGAAGTCTGAGTGGCCCAAGCCGCGGAAGTTGTGGCACTGTGAGTGGAATGAGCCGTGATCCTCCTTGGAGAGGGGAGAGCCAAACCCTGATAAGTCGGTGAGGACTAGAACATCCTTGCCTCTGACTGTATTCTGGAAAGCTTTGAGAGCCAGATGAATGGTCCTTAGTTCCAGCCAATTTATTCTGTGTCTGAGATCGGATGGAGCCCACTGGCCCTGAGTGATCTCCTGACTGAGGTGAGCCCCCCAACCGAAAAGGCTGGCATCGGTGGTCAGAACCAGGCATTTTGGGTCCCTGAAATCTCTGCCCCTGTGAACCGCTGGTGAAATCCACCATCGGAGAGAGCGCCATAATTCCGAGGAGATCTGGATATTGATCAGGGCAGTACTGAGGTGAGCCCACTGGTAAAAGAGTAGGGTCCATTGAAGTTCCCTGCAGTGGAGTCTGGCCCATGGGACAATGCCTATGCAAGACACTAGTTTCCCGAGAAGGCGAGAGAGAAGGAACAGAGAGGTCGAAGGGGAGGATCTCACACATCTGACCAATTCCTGGAGACTGGAGAGACACTCCTGGGAAAGGAAGACCAGGCATTGGGACATGTCTGAGAGCCCCAGATGTTGAAGGCGAGTAGTTGGCACCAGATGACTCTTGGCTATGTTGATAGAGAGCCTGTGAGATCTGAGAACCTGTAAGGTGGCATCCAAGTCCCGGTAGGCAGCTTCCCAAGAGGAGGACTGAATAAGAAAATTGTCCAGATAGAACTGAATCCGGATTGGCATGGCTCTGAGCAGAACTGCCAGAGCTGCCCTGAGCTTCATGAAGGTTCTGAGAGCCGAAGAAAGGCCAAATGGAAGGGCCCTGTATTGGAAGTGGCATCCCGAATGACAAAAACAAAGGTATTGTTGGTGGGCCGGCAGGATGGGGACGTGGAGGTAAGCCTCCGTAAGATCTATGGATGAGAGGAGATCCCCTTCCCTGACATCTTCCAAGATAGTCTGGAGGGATTGCATTTTGAACCGCCTATATGCTATTCTGCAGTTTAAGGATTTGAGATCCAGGATTGCTTTCCATCCCCCGATGGCTTCGGAACTATGAACAGGCGGGAGTAAAACCCCTGCCCCCGCTGTTGCCTTGGAACCAGCTGGATAGCCCGAATTTGTAAGAGATGTTGAATGGCCAATTCCACTAGGAGCAACCTTGACCGGTTCCTGGATAAGGGACAATGGATGAAGCGAGTCGGGGGAGTGTAGAGGAACTCCAGGGAGAGGCCCGATCTGATGGTGTTTCGGACCCACGAGTCTGAGGTAGATTCGTCCCATTGGTTAGCAAACAGAGCAAGACGGCCGCCAATGGGAGAGAAGGACCTGTAGTGAGCGGGAGCACCAGTAAGAGCACCCCCGTCCCCCTGAACGGGCCGTTTGGATTGAGACTGCTGATTTTGGCCCAATTGTCTCCCCTGAGGACAATTCTGCCTGGAGAAGTAATGCTGGGACCTAGCCGGTAAGGGGGCAGGGTCCTGAGATCTGAAAGGGCGAGCATATGGATAAGGAGTCGGACGGGACTCTGACCGACAAGCCAAACTAGGTAAATACTTTTTCTCATCTTGCAATTCGAGAAGATAAGGCTCAAGAAGATCACCAAATAATTTATCCCCTGAAAAGGGAGAAGCCAATTTCCATTTGTTTCTATCATCCGCCTGCCAATTGCTGAGCCAGAGGAGACGGCGAGCTGAGACAGTGGAACTGATGGCCTAAGCCGCAGAACGAGAAGTATTCATGGTAGCATCAGCTGAAAACTAAGGAGGCTATGATCTTATTAAGGTCCTATTGAGAACGAGAATCGGAAGCGGACAACCGTTCCTGGAGCTGCCTAACTCACGAGAGCTGCTCTGTTAAAAAAGGAGGCCTCAGAAGCGGAACGAATGACCCAAGCTGCCGAAATATGAACTTTCAAGAGGGACTGTTCAGACCTCTTCTTCTGGGCGAAGATAGTCCTCTGGCGTACTCGTGGCCACCGAGGGAGATGCCAGAACAGCCACAGGAGGGTCTACAGAAGGAGGCTGAAGAAGCTTAGCTAAGTCAGAAGCCAGATTGTAAAAGAGCTTATCTAAACTATTAGAACCAGGACCCGAGGCAGGGGAGGACAACGTCCTTGAACAATTTAGGAGCTGGAATCTCCTCTTTCTGAGGGGAAGGTTCCTCAAAGAGATGCAGCCTGGGCAGAAGGAATTGCTGAAAGGGAAGTTGGAGGAGTGAAGGAAGAAGGAGTTTCAGCTGAAGTTGCAGGAGTAGAAGAAGAAGCCTGAGAAAGACCTAACCAGTAGTAAGCTTAGCCTTGTGAAGGAGCGAGCGAAAAATGTGAGGTTTGAAAAGTCCGACAAAAGAAGGCTGATCAGGGGAGAGGCCTTCGTCCTCAGAGAGATCCTCATCCCTATGGATTTCACCTTCTTCCAATGAACCAGATCCCTGGGATGAGGAACTACCCGATGAAGGAGGAGGATGGGCTAGTTTGCCAATAGACAGATTAGAAACCCAAGAAGCAGTACGTTGTTGCATGCCCTTGGCAATGCCCCTCTCTATAGCTGCATTAATAATGTCCTCCAAATGAGACGGGAGAGGATCAAAAGAGTGGTCTCTAGCAGGAGCCTCAGAAATAGAAATAGGAATAAAGTCAAGAGCAGGAGCCGCGGGGGGCAGGCTGAGGAAGGGGCAGAGGCTCTGCAAGAGGAGACCCTGGCACATTGTCTGAAAATAAATTGGGAATAGGGGGAAGCTGGAAATTAACTAAACGCTCAGGAGACCAGTTAGGAATCTGGAGGGGAGATAGCCCTGGTTGTGAAGGTTAAGAAACTGAAGGCTCAGATTTTTTTTAGAAGAGTCCTTCAGAGCTCTTCTTTCACCTTTTCAATAGCTCTATTGAATTTTGCTTCTTCCTTCTCTGAAGGTTTAGTTTTCTTGACATGGGAGTCCTTGCTCTTTTTGGGAGGACCCTGGGAAGGCCCAGCTTCATCCCGGCCCGGCTTATCTGGATGGTCGCTCTTGTTGCGAGGAGGAACTGAGGCTATCTTGGAAGCACCAAATTAGTAGGCCTCAATTTGTCACGAGTAGGCCTCTAAGTGCAGGGAATCAGCAAGCAAGGGAAGGTAAATTTCCTCAATAATTTCCCCTAACAGAGCCAGGGAGGATCCAAAGAGGAACACCCTCCACCACCTGGTCCAAGTGGATCTTATCACGAGGCTGGAGTGTTGCCAGGCGCGATTCTAGGCAAGGCAAGGCCCTGTTTGGATGAGGCCTTTGATCTTTTGAGGGCTGGAAGAGGCCTCCATGCCGAGCTAATGAGGCCTAGATGGGTCTGCGTGCCGAAGAGCTCTGAACAAGGCCCTCGTGGGCAGATATCTGGCTGGCTGAGGCCTTTACGGCCTGCATGCCAAAAGGCTACGCCGAAGGCCCTGCGCACTGAAGAGGCCTGAACACCGAAGGGCCCGCACGTCAGAGGCCTGTGCACCAAAGGGCGACTGCTCCTGAAGGCGGGTGGCTTAACCGGCATTCCAGGAGCTCTCCATCGATCACCATACTGCTGGGCGATCAAAAGGCCAGCCACCGATGCCTGCAGGCGATGGCCAGGCTGGGGACAATGAGCCACCGCGAAAACGCGGTTCAAATTAGATATGTTGAAGATTATTCTATGTGTTTTGAGAAGAGCTCAGCTAAATGGGTCTGTTTGAATTCAGACCAAGTAAAAAAAGCGGAAGCCAAGGATAGAGGGAGGAGTTTTGTTGTAATTGCAGACTTGGTCCTATTGTTTAAGACGGAGCAGAACCCATGTATGACTGACGTTCCAGCAGCTTAGGAGAACTCAGAAGATCGAAGCTCCACAAGATGTTTCCGTGCCCTGAGAAAGAACTCCAGTGTAACTTTTTAGTCAGGGGTGTTCAAAGATATGGTTGCTCTAGTGTGCCATAAGGTTCAATACTTTTCCCTATGTTATTTAACTTCTATATGAAGTAGCAGGAAGACGTCTTTTATATGTTTAGGTGAGAATTCAACAACATGCTGAAAGTATTCAGCTGCATATCATCATCCCATGTTGAGCCAAGGATCTATCTATGGTTAAGCCAGTATCTGCAGTGGTGTGGAAAGGGTGAAGTAAGCTCCTATTTAATCCTCATGTGGATTAAACTGGATTGCTGTATATTATTAAATAGAAACATCTGTTTTGGTAGTTATTCTGGTTATGTTCCTCCTGAAGGAGCTGGCTCATTACATGTTGATTCTCTTGGTCAATGTCTATTGCTTGAAAGAGTAGATGGAAGCTACAATGAGGTTGGCTTTTGCTCATCTTTGGCTGGTGCATTAGTTATGATAGACAGGTTATGATCATATCTGAACTAAGATGATCACCCTGCAGACGATAATTCATGTTTTGATCAAAACTACTTCAGAGTTTCATAATGTACACAATAAGAGGAGTCTTTGGATATGAAATGGAATCTATAGCAAATCCAAAGTTTCTAGGTGGCTGGCAGGTTAAGCCCACTACTGAGGGTATCATTACTTAAGAAGCACTGCTCTAGCTACCAAGAGACTTCTGGACCAAATACAAAGCATTGTCATAAATGTAAAGCTTTATAGTATAGCACTGAAAATAAATCAGATATCACCTTATCAAAGCTATATAGTTAAAAACATCTGAAGAAGGCCCAGAGAGTTCCCCCCTCCATTTGAGGTTAAGGCAAACTGGACTAAAAGATGGATGGGGGTCTTCTGTTGTGACTGTATGCTTTCAAATTCCCTGCCCATCTTGAGATTTGTACAACTTGGCATTTTAAAAGGTTGTTTGTTGGTATCCATCCTGACTGGCTTGATTAATCTTATATGCACAGCTTCCAGATGGATAATATGCTCCTAATAATAGGTGGGATACTCTGCTTCATTTTTTTCATATTTTACAGATCTTTTCTACAAAGAAACATGACAGAAGTGGAAGGAAAGGAAAGGTGTGTTACCAGCCATCAGTATAATATTTATTTCACATGAATTCCAAAGTAATGATTTGAGGCTACAACCAATGGTTTGTTTAAAGTGTGTCCAGATTATCAAAAAAGACAAAAAGTAAGTTGGTGTGAACAGTTTTCCTAACAGTATGTTAGGAAAAATAACCTGGAAATGTAACTCACAAGTTCATATTTTGGTAAAATTTTCTAACTGGTATGCTGTCCATGGGAACTAATATTGCTTTTAAATACAAAATGCTTTATAGACCATCATCAGTAGTACTAAAGTGAATTGGTAGTATATTTGACAAAAACAATGATTTTTGTTATTGCTGTACAAAGAGTTTTCAACTTATACCAGCAATTGGGACTGTAATTTCCACTGCTAAGCAATGTGATCATAAAGCACGACCACATTACTAGTGTCGACTCAGTTGATGTCATTAACTGAATCTCAGTTGTTAGGTGAAGCAATTTCTTCCTAGTTTTCCACAACCAAGTCAGTGAATAAGACTACAGGAAGTTTCAAGTTGCAGGTGGATTGCAAGCAGACCAGCAGACAGGCAACTGGCTGTTGCCAAGTGGGGAGCGCACAAAGTGTGTGAGGGTGAGAGGGAGGCACAACAAGGGTCAATGGAGATGTCTGGTATATGAGGATGCAAGAGAAGATGGCAAGGTTCTGGGAGGGTGCATGAAAGAACTGCAGGGTTATTTAAATTAGGCACAGTGAAGGTTAGGAAGATGTCATGCCCCTGTCTGAGTCTGAATCCGAAAGGGAAAAGGAACAGCTGACAGAGTGAGAGAGCAGATCCGTTGGATGTGGAAGAAACTGGGGAAATGCAAAGTCAGGCTGGGCAGAGCGGGGGAGAGGCAGTTTAGATGAATACCAATGCCCACCCCTCTCCTCATCATAGGCAGCGCAGGGAAGAATGGAGAAGAAAGCAACAGGGGTGCATGGTTTACGAGGGAGGAAATGGACCTGATCTTCTTTACAAGCTACAGCTCCTGAGGGAGTTTAATATAAGAGGCAAATGGGAGGGGCAGTTGTCCGGAAGAAACACTGAATTCATCGGGTGGTTATCTGATTTCCTGGCATCCTCCCAACTGGTTTGATTTATTTTGCTTGTCCTGCCGGATTAATTACCTTGTCTTGCCTTGCTTTGTTGGACTTTTAGTTGGAAGTTTTTCTGCTTACAACATTTGGGACTGAAGTATTGTCACCCAAAGCTATTACAGGTTGGTGGAAGAGCTCTCTCCAGGCTGGAGAGTTGAAAGGGACATTGGGGGCACAGTTGTGATAATAAAGGGAAACATATTAGTTCTCTAGCTATGTTGCCTTTGTGTCATGCCCCGGGTCATCACTGAAGGATACACAATGATGAAAGAGAAGTGTGGTGAGGTTTGGGAACGTACAGTGGCCAACACACTATGAACACAGATAGAGACTGGGAGAAGGTGTGCAGGGAGAGGAGACTTACTCTTAATTATTTGCAACATTTCCTGCTGCCTCCACCATGGATTTTCAGGGTGCCAGAAATCTGAAGACCAGTTCTAACTATCATTCATTCAGGACTGTTGTAACTTCAAATGGTTACTGAATGAATAGTTTGAGGACTTTGGTGAGATAAGTGACAAAAAAATTAACAAATAAATTAAATAACCAAATCCTAATTTCAGAAAAATATTTAGATGAGCTACATTGTTATAGAATTAGTCATTGATGATGTTAGCTAGCTGGGTAATGAAATATCTGCAAGTAAGCAAGCTCAGCGACCACCAAGGACTCCACAGTTCAAACCTCATCTACATATAATCTCTTCTACTGGAATTAAGAACACTTCTACTTCAAAACTCCCTCACCGAACATGAACACAGATTGCATTAAAGAGACACAACCACAAAGCACTACAAAGGTATAACAAAGGTATAAGGTCACAATGTCAGTACTCATATCAGAACGTCCCAGTTGAATCTCTTAAGTATTCACAAACATATATTCATTAAAATATTTATAAGGCTATAATTGCTATAGTAGCCTCACATGGCACATATACTGAAGAATATTAAGACCCCACCTAAATGTACAAGTAGAACATGCTAACCATGGTATCTACTGATCATAAGAGGCACAGCAGAAACGAAAAAGCATAATGAATTTTACCTGTTAATGCTTATCAGAAAAATATTTTCATAAAGCAAGTTAAACTATATTTCTATATCTAATAGTAGGTTTTAAATGGTTTTGAAGCACTTCCCAGATCTACTGGGGTAATCCAAAGCCTGACCTTGTTATGGTGCCTATATATTTAGCAACTGAGAGACAAGAGATGTGTACTAAGAGACAAGATTTTGTATTGTAGTAAAATACAGTGAGACTCAGTTTGGTGTAATGGTAAAGAATGAGGCTACATTAGGGATATGAGTTTTAGGTCTGCCTTATTTACAAAGTTAACTCCCATCAACCATAAGGTAAAGGTAAAGGTTTCCCTCGCACATATGTGCTAGTCGTTTCCGACTCTAAGGGCCAGTGTTCATCTCCGTTTCAAAGCCGAAGAGCCAACGCTGTCCGAAGACATCTCCGTGGTCATGTGGCCGGCATGACTAAACACCAAAGGCACACGGAACACTGTTACCTTCCCACCAAAGGTGGTCCCTATGTTTTTCTACTTGCATTTTTTTACATGCTTTCGAAACTGCTAGGTTGGCAGAAGCTGGGGCAAGTAATGGAAGTTCACCCCATTATACCGCACTAGGGATTTGAACCGCTGAACTGCCGACCTTCCGATCGACAAGCTCAGCTGCCTTACCCACTGAGCCAGTGTTAATGTCTGTTATTACGAATAATCAAATAGGTTTTACGAAAACTAGGCAAGCAGAAGACAATATTAAGTTAGTTATAGATTTAATAGACTTGAGCAAAAATGTAAACCAATTTGTATTCTTATAGTTGGATGCTGAAAAAGTATTTGACAAAATATACAGACAGTACATGTTTGCTGTATTAAAAAAAGGTTCCAGTTGAAATTCATAAAATGGATCATGGTATTGTATGAGTCACCAACATCTAAAATAAACATTAATGGCATTATTTTTATACATTCTCAATATTTAGAAGAACCAGGCAAGAATGTTCACCTTCGCCCTTGCTTTTTGATATTTGTGTGAAACTCTTGACTATTAGTCAATATATGGAGGTTTATAGAAGTAAATAATTTACTTGAAAATAAATTGATTTTATTTGCAGATGATGTTACTCTGTTTATTTTTAAACCTCATACTTTTCTATTCTGGTGTTAATGAAAATGATTGATGTCTTTAGTAAAATAGCACAATATTCTATTAACTGGTCAAAATCAGAGTTGATGCCAATAGGTAAAATATTGGTTACTGATTCATTTCAGGAATATCAATTTTATATTTGTACTCAATCAAATATTTATACCAAAAGATATAACTCAGTAACTTAATATATGAAAAGGTTTCTTCAGATATGGTAAATGGGAGTTAATAATTGCATATTCAGGAAAAAGGTGAATGCTCTTAGAATTAATACTAGTATTGGCAGATTAATTTATATTCTGACAGGAATTTCTGTTCAAATATATGGAAAGTGTTTTTTTTACAAAATTTTACAAAAAAGTTATGGGATTCTTTAATTCCAATGACATCTTTAAAGAACATGCTATCACTGATTAATGACGGAGAAATTATTTTTCTGCAGTAGAGTAGAGTAGAGTAGAGAAGAATAACAGAATAACAGAACTGGAAGTGACTTTTGAGGTCTTCTAATCCAATCCGCTGCTCAGGTAGGAAAGCCTATACCAGTGAAAGCTAATCTTTTTGTCCTTGCATGCTGAAAGTGTGTGCACATGACAGCACACATATATGTGCCCACATCCATAATACAATGTGTGTATGACACCCCCCTGCACATGTGCGTGCGACACCTCCCTGTGTTTTTTGCCCTCCCCAGGCTCTCCAGGAGCCTGGGGAGGGTGAAAATGGCCTTCCCCATCCCCCTGGAGGCCCTCCAGAGGCCGGAAACGGCTCATTTCCTGACTTCTGGTGGCCTCGGAAGGCCTGTAAATCAGCTGGTCAGTGCATGCGCACTGGAGCTGAGGTATGGCTACGTTCACATGGCCACAAATATGTGTATATTCACATGCCACTTGTGGCACACATGCCATGAGTTTGCCATCAATTCTTCCTCGGTGCAAACATCCTTGCTGAATATGTGGACCTCAGGGCTTCTTCTGATAAAATATAATTGATGGAACTTCTAGGTAGATACCTGTCACTGAGGAAATGATTTGACAGGATTTTTCTATGAAGGTTCTCAATTATCCAGATTATACTTGTATCAAAAGCGTTTTTTTATTTTTGAAAAGGCAACTGGAGTGGTTTTTTTGAGGAGAAAAGGGAAAAATAGATGTTTCACTTCCTATCCTGGAAGCGTCATCAATTGTAAATGTTGATGAAGCTTACAGGATAGGAAACAAAATGTCTTTTTTTTTTCTTCCTCAAAAATCAGTTGTTTCCTTTTCAAAAAAAAAAAACTTTTGATATGGCAAGATTGTTCATCCTTCTAGCTTCTAAAAGCTGGGAAAATTAGGCTATTATAAATTCAGTTCTTAAGAAAGATGACTGAAGTATGCTTTGTAATTAGAGTCTTATTACCTTATCATCAATAATGGGAAAACTATATTGTAGTACTTTAAATCAGGAATGCATTTCTTGATTGAAACCTAGGAAATACACAGAAAGTGTTTTGAAAAGGCTGTGCTTAAGTATTCCTCTACTCTTAAGACCTAGTTGAGAGTTGGGTTATACTTTATGTCTGAAAACACCTAACTCTGACATTTTTAGGAATAAGGGATCCTTGCGCATGAAGTTTTTTTTTATCACACTAACCTTTTAAAAAGTTGGAACTTGATTCAGAACAAATCTGTAGCTGCTTCTGGCATCTTAATTTCTCTAATTGACATCTGGGGATGAAGAATAGGCAGAATAGGAAAGAAGAAAGTAGAAGAGAATGGAAGAAGGGAGGGAGAGGAAAGACAGTAGAGGGAGAAGAAGGATTGTTGTAAAACAAGCGAGATGAAAAGTAGAAGAACAATCCCGAAAATACTTAAATTGTTTTAAGATGAAGATTGCATTAGTATGAAAGTTAAAAGAAAATATGAATGTTAGATAAGCGACTGTATATTTAAGATACGTTTATGAGGGGGAAAACAAAATAAAAAACTTTTTTCAAAAAAAAGAATAGGCAGAATAGGTATTTTTCTGATATTGTTTTTCAAACAAAGGATATAAGGACACTGCATATATATCTAAATTTAGCTTTCCACAATTTCGCACCTTCTATTCTTCATCTCATTTTGTTCTGCCCAGTAACAGTCATAAGGATTTGTATCTACTCCAATACTGTTTGCTTGGAAGTTAAATAAATTGATAAATGGCACGATATCTTCTGATTTTAATTCCCACAAATAGATCCAATCTAAAATCCCAATATTGATCCAAGGAGACTCTGCCTTTCTACGATAATCTACAGCCAGTATGAAGCCACTATTTCATACCTTTTTTACTGACTATAAACTAGAATACCTGAAAACTTCAGAAGTGATTCAGAGGAGCATTGGATGTCTTGAGTAGAGCTCTCTCAGTTTTTTTCCTGGGTGCCTGAAAAAAAAGTGCCATTGCTTTCATTAATTCCTTATTAAAGCCAATACAGGTGCCTGGTGAAGCCTGGAAAAAGTACGGCTACTTTAATGAGTAGCAGAAAAGCACTGTGCCCACTCATAAGCCAACCACAGTTGGTTGTGAAATGATTCAAATTCATTTTCAAAGTATGCATAGCCCTGATTTTTAACCTTCTTGAACTATCTACAAAATCAAAATTATGGACACTTAATGTCAATAGAATTTCATTTCTCAACAAATGAGCAAAATAGCAGGCTTATACCTACAATTCTTTAGACAAATGGTTATCCAATATCTTCTTAAAAACTTCCAGTGTTGGAGCATTCACAACCTCTGGAGGCAAGTT
>JANHFP010237436.1:0-12681 GCA_032468135.1 Calamaria suluensis
CGAGCCCCAGTTCACATCTGGGCCCTCGCTGTCTGAGGGGAAGGAGGAGGTGGAAGAGCAGGAGGAGGCCAAGAAGACGGGGGGAGGATGGGATCCCGTAACGAGGAGCTGCATGAAGAGGAGGCCCGCAAGCGAAGAGGACGACTTGGGGTCTGCTTCGGCCTCCTGGTGTAGAGATTTGGGTGAAGGGAGAAGGGAAACACTGCTGATGGCAAAGAGCTGGAGGGCCTCGTTCCAGTGGGACTGCCTCATGGCCTAGAACTGGCTGACCATCTCAGCTTCGACGTAAGTGACATTGAGTTGGCCCACCCACCCAGCCGGTCATTAGGCAAATCATACTAGTTGTCCCTGGGATTTAAAATTATGAATTTAGTGGTCCCTGAGGTCCGAAAGGTTGGGGACCCCTGCTCTAGAGCCTGCAGGGAGCAAAAAACAGGCCTTCTGGAAATCAGGAAATGGGCTGTTTTTGGACTCCGGGGGTGGGTGGATAAGCCCGTTTTTGCCCTCCCCACAATCCTAGAAAGGCTCTGGAGCCTGTGTAGAGCAAAAAACGGGCCTTCCCCACTCACCTGGAGGCCAGAAACAGCCTGTTTCCTCACTTCTGGTGAGCCCAGGAGGCCTGAAAATCAGCTGATGCTCATGGCTCTGCATGCTACCTGTTGCATGCGTGTCATAGGTTTGCCATAGGTTTACCATCACGGGACTAGGGGGTTGACACGGTAGCAGTCTTCCAATATTTGAGGGGCTGTCATAGAGAAGAAGGGAGGGGGGGTCAACCTATTATCTGAAGCACCTGAGGACAGAAGAAGTAATGGATGGAATCTTATCAAAGAGAGATCCAACTTAGAACTAAGGAGAAACCATGTGACAGTGAGAAGAATTAATCCGGGGAATGGCTTGCCTCCAGATGTTGCAGGGGCTCTACCACTGGAGGCTTTTAAGAAGAGATTGGTCTGGGGCTGGACTAGAAGATCCTTCCAACTCTGTTATCGTCTTGTCTTCTGTCCTCAATGCTGACCACTTTGTGTCTTTGATCTTCCTTCTACATGGGATCTGACTCATCCGTTCTCCTTCCTAAATTGCTATCAACTGGCTGGGACAGCAATATTCCCCATTTCTCCACCTCTCCCTCTGTCCAAACATGCTTCTCCATCAAAAATAAACACTCCGTTTCAAAAACTCTCCCAGATCAGCTTCAGGGAACTCCTTCCCAATAGCTTTCCACTGACTCAACAGGCCAGATCTCCGCTCACCAGAGATGGCCAACAGAAAGAAAGCCAACTCTTAAGACACACGGAGAAAATTTTCTTACAACACATCTAGCACTGAACATCTACTTGCCACGTTCATGTGCACTGCTTGGCACAATCGTGTTCCATTTAGAACACTTATCGGTGGCAGAAACGTTTGCTTCTGTCATGGACAGTTAGTGCTGCGGTCTGTAGTCACGGCAGGCAAGAGACACACCAGGATCGCACGGAACACAAAACGTCTTTATTCAGGCCGCTGACAAACGCAGAAGGAATCCAAAACAGCACTGGGTTGACCGGTTTTCATGTCTTTTTTATACTTGCGCGGTCACCCAGGCTCAATTAAACAGCCAAGCATATGTAATACCGACGGCATCCTATGAGTGCAGTCCCTTCCCGCCGCACCCTTCACCACACCTTAGTGAAACCCCACCCACCCCTTCTACGTCAGCTGCTAGATCATCGTTTCGGCCTGGTCAACGGCTGCTTGGCCAAGCCTTGGCGTGCTTGTCACTTCATGTTGTGGTCGGTATACAACATACTGGCCCCCTTCACCAGGAATTATCCTATAATTCCAAAAACATAAAAACAAAGACAAACACGTTAAATAACATTGTATATTAAAGACCATTCTAAGTTATACCGGGCTTATGCGGATAGGTATGGTGGAAACGTGGGATAAGTCGGGAGGCACTTATATCAGTTGCTTTTACCCAGGATGTATCATCGGGAGGTCCCCCTTTCCAATGGACTAGATATTGGAGTGCTCCTTTAGACATACGGGAATCCAAGACCTTATCTATTTCATAATGTCCACCAGGAAGAGGCTGTGGTCCCTTCGTTGTCTCTGTCAGAGGTGCTTTCTTCAGGAGATTAATATGAAAGACGGGATGTACCCGGCCTAATCGCCGTGGTAATTGCAATTTCACCACCACAGGGTTGATCTTCTTTATTATTTTGAATGGCCCTATATATCGGGGCCCTAATTTCTTACTAGGGTGGTCTGAACTCAAATACTTGGTGGATAGGTACACCAGATCTCCTATTCGTAACTCGGGACCTTCTGTCCTACTTTTGTCCTCATACTCTTTACAGCGGTTGAATGAGGTTGCTAACGCTTGGTGTACCTTGGCCCAACAATCCCCCCGTAACCCAAGCCACTTCCCAGGATTCATATCTGAATCGCCGTCGCCGTCTGGCAACTTGGGGAATGCTACCATTTCTCTGCCATACACGATTTTAAAAGGTGACAGACCCGTACTGCGATGTGTCGCATTATTATAGGCAACTTCGGCCAAGGGCAGAAGCTCGGACCAATTATCCTGTTGAAAGGATACGTATGTTCGTAAGTATTTTTCCACCATAGCGTTTGCTTTTTCCGCTACTCCGTTAGTACAAGGATGGTAGGCAGTACTCAACCCCTGGGAGGTCCCGATAGCTGTTAAAAACTTCCTCCAAATCGAGCGGTGAACTGTACCCCTCGATCGGACATGATCCTTTTGGGGATTCCATGTAGCCGGTAAATATGATGGAGGAATAAGGTGACTAATTTTGTAGCCGAAGGCAGCCCCTTAAAGGGGATAAAATGAGCCTGCCGAGAAAAGAGGTCCACAATGGTCCAGATCACGGTAAACCCATCACTGGGTGGTAGTTCCCCACAAAGTCCATGGCCACCTCCTCCCAGGGATATGATGGTTTGGCCACCGACTGCAATAATCCCCATTTTTTCCCTATTTTTGGTTTCATGCGGAAACATATGTCACACTGCGAAACATACTTGCGAATGTCTTGTCGCATGGCTGGCCACCAGAACTGTCGTTGCAATAGATGTAATGTTTTCTGAACCCCGAAATGGCCCCCTAAAGGACCACCATGGCCATGTTGCATTATGTACTGTCGTACGGTTTCGGGGACGTATATCCTGTTATTCACCCAGGCTAAGGTTTTCTTCCATGTTACCTGATTTGGATTCGCCTTCAACCATGTGTCCGTTCCTTGTTCTTTCTGGATCTGCTGACTTAGTCCCATCTCCCAACCCCGTAGAGACTGAGCATTGGAAATGAGGGGTTGTAACGACACTTCTCTTATACTTTCAAACTGAGGTTTCCGCGATAACGCGTCAGCCAGAAAATTCCGGCCCCCTGCTACATATCGCAAAATAAACCGAAATCGGCTAAAGAAATACGCCCACCTGACCTGTTTGGGTGACAGTCGACGTACTGTCTGGAGTGCTATCAGATTTTTATGATCTGTCCAAACTTCAAAAGGTCTGGACGTCCCCTCCAGTAAGTGGCGCCAGGTCATTAACGCCCATTTAATAGTGTAAGCCTCTTTCTCCCAGACCGCCCAATTCCTTTCGGTGACAGAAAACTTTCGGGACGTGTAGGCACAGGGATGCAGCACCCCACTGACATCCCTTTGTAAAAGCACGGCTCCCCCAGCAACATCACTGGCGTCTACCTGGACTACAAATGGTTTATGTACCTGTGGATGTGCCAGGATCGGTTCTTCCGAGAACAGCTTTTTTAGGTCCTCAAAGGCCTTACTGCATTCTTTGGTCCACGTCAGGGTTTGTGTTGGTCTGCCCACCTTCCCGCCCGTTCGTAACAGGTTAGTTAGAGGAAAAGCTATTTTAGCGAAGTTGGGGATAAACTGTCGATAAAAGTTAGCGAACCCTAGGAAGCTCTGCAACTGCTTGCGTGTGCGGGGTTCATGCCAACTCAGTACCGCCTCCACCTTGGAGGGATCCATTTCCAATCCTTTACTGGACACCCGATATCCCAGATAATCAAGGGCCTCCTTGTGGAATTCGCATTTGGATAATTTAACATACAGTTTGGCGTCCAACAGGGCCTGCAACACCTTTCGTACCAATTTTATATATTCCTCCCTTGTGTTGTTATATATCAGGATGTCGTCTAGGTAGACGAGGACTCCCTGATATAGGAAATCGTGGAGGACATGGTTTATAAAGTGCATAAACACAGCAGGGGCTCCCTGCAACCCAAATGGCATCACACGGTAGGCGTAACTTCCGAATGGGCATGTAAACGTGGTCTTCCATTCATCATCGGCCCGTATACGGACACAATGGTACGCTTCCCTCATGTCAAGTTTTGTGAATATGCATCCGGTCGACAAACTAGTCAACAAGTCCTTGAATAGGGGCAATGGGTATGCGTCCCCTATACTGACGGCGTTTAACCCCCTGAAATCAACGCACAGTTGAAGACCCCCATCTTTCTTCCCTCTAAACATTATCGGAGCCGCTATATGCGACTTGCTTGGACGTATGAACCCTCTTCGGATGTTGTGATCGATATATTTCCTTAGTTCTGATAACTCCGCTTGGGTCATGGCGTACATGCGGGGTTTGAGTAGATGGGAACCCGGTAAAAAGTCAATACCACAATCAATGTCACGGTGAGGTGGTAATTGTTCACAGCATTGCTCATCAAACACCTCCCGTAAATCCTGATATTCCTCAGGGATTACATTACCTATGGAATCGCTAGTTCCCATGTGCCCCACCGCTTCTATCGCGTCCCCTGTAGGACTTGACGGCACCTCTCCTCCATTCTGCAAGGGGAAACTCACCCGTCAGTCCAACTGATCCCACCATATGACTGGCCGCCTATGATCTAACCAGGCCAGTCCAAGAATAACGGGTTCCAATAACCGTTCAATAACTACAAATCTCAGCCGTTCCTGGTATTCACCTATCCTCAGGCCACGGGCTCCGTCACATCTCTCATCAACCCACCCCCTAAAGTTGTGCCATCCATTTGCTCAAAATGGATGGGTCTTTTTAATGGAAAAACCTTCAGTCCCAGGTCCTTCACCACCCAGGAACTGATTAAACACCTAGTGCACCCGGTATCCACTAGGGCCCCTTGACTGACCCACTCCCCCGTTCGACAATTACTTAAGGTAACATTGATCATAAATGGGGTTACCTCACCATTTATCAGGGGATCCTCTACCTCCTCATCAGGTCTCATTGTCGATCCGCCATATTCGTGGACCTCCTTTTCTCCGGCCGCTGTAATCGCCCTTGGTGTTCCATAGGCGCTATGCACCACTTTTTGCGTTCAATCACTATTTCTCCAGCGTTCCCGTTGGGGCTGGCCCGATGCAACGCTTTTCCCTGGGGTTGTCACAGGAGGTAAGGGACAGTCAATCGCTCTATGTCCCGGCTGGTCACACC
Organism: Calamaria suluensis; assembly: GCA_032468135.1. Lineage (NCBI taxonomy): Eukaryota > Metazoa > Chordata > Lepidosauria > Squamata > Calamariidae > Calamaria > Calamaria suluensis. The sequence continues at coordinate 5,458 of JANHFP010237436.1, forward strand.
TAAAACACCTAAAAAGGGGTCGTCGACCCAGGCCACGCTCCGTGGGATCGGGAGTAACCGCTGCATTGTTGGTGGAAGGCCCTCATGCCATTCAACCTCTCCCTACACCCCGGCCCCCAGTCTGTCTTTCCTTGCGTAGTCCAATGTCCAATTGAATAGCGGCCTTAAACCATTCGGACAGTAGAGGGGGTAGACCCCGGTACAAACACGCACAGCGGTGCTGTGGGTCTAAACCCTGCTTGAATTGATTAATGAGCATCTTTTCCGCCCAGGTGTCCAACCGGGACATAATCCTCTTGAAAGCGGCCACATAGTCTTTCCCCGTTTTCCCTCCCTGTACCAGCTCCATCAATTCATCTTTGGCTGCTTCCCCAAGGGTCTCGTCGTGGAAGCGTTGTCGCATCGCCTCCAAAAACAATGTGATATCCCCTAACACAGGAGACCGCCTCCTATGTAGGACTGCCACCCACTCCGCGGCCTCCCCGGTCATGACAGCGGTGATCGCAGCTATCTTGGCCCAATGTGTAGGGTATAAGGCTCCGTATAGTTCCATATGGCCTATCGCCTGTCCTAAAAAGACGGAGAGACGATTGGGGCTCCCATTATAGTGCGCTTGTAAGGGCGGAGGTCCCCAGATCGGTTGGGGAGCAATGCCAGCTGCCCACACTGATGCCGGAGGGTTCATTCCCCCTGAACCCTCTCCAGTGCCGCTGGCCTGTGCCCCCCCCCCACAGGAGTGTTAAACGTAAAAGAGGTAAACAAAGCACTGGGTCCCCCAGCACCCCCTGTACTCCCTCCTTGGGAGGGCCCAGCGCCGTGCGGGGGGGGGTCAACTGCCTGAAAAGTTGTCTCCCCAGGATACGGCCCGAACTCCTTCTTCAATCCGTCCCAGGTTGACCACCGGTGAACCATCTCAGTCTGTTGGGCTGAAACTCCCCCAAGGGGGGGAGCAAAGGTGGGGGATGTTTGATATGAGGTCCCCGGCAGAGCCAGCACATTCCCATGCCACCAAGCACCCGAGCCCGAACGCCGCGGCTCTGGCAGCTTTGCCTCCACCTCGCTGGTGGTGCGAGGACTCCTAGCGCGCCATCGTCCCTGAGCCGTCTTCTTCCGGCACTTCCGGGCCCCTCCCAAAAACCCCTGGGTCGGTCCTACCATGCCCTGGGAGCGGGTAAGCGGCTGGTCCCCTGCGGCTGCCTTCTGATCCGAGCCGGAGACCCCGGCGGAGAACGGCCCAACCGGGCTCTCTTCGCCAGACGAACCCGACGCCGACGCCGTGGCCGCCGTCATGGCTCCTTTTGAATCCGACATTCTGGAGTTCGGGGAGTGCTGTTTTTCTGCTGCGGTCTGTAGTCACGTCAGGCAAGAAAACCAAAGAAAACCACCAGGCTTGTTCAGAACACGAAACGTCTTTATTCAGTCCCCGCTGATTCACGCAGAAGGAGTCAAAAACAGCACTGGGTTGCCTTCCTTTCACATCTCTTTTATCCTTGGCCGGACCACCCAGCCACGATTACCATTACAATCATTACGTAATTCCGACGGCATCCTATGAGTGCAGTCCCTTCCGCCGCACCCTTCACCACACACCCTTGTGAGACCCCACCCCCCTACGTCAACTGCTTAATCGGCATTTCGGCCCGGTCAACGGCTGCTTGGCCAAGCCTTGGCATGCTTGTTACTTCATGTTGTGGTCGGTATACAACAATTATCTTCTGTTGTTATATTGTTTTTTTCCCAATTTTGTGCATATATTATTCTTGCTGCTTTGATGATATGAATAATTAAATATTGTAATTTGTTTTTTCATTTATCCCAGGGAGTATTCCTATTTAAAATATTTCTGGCTTCATCTCTATATGCTGTTTGGTTATCTCTTCCAATTGTAATCTAATTTTACTCCAATACTGTTTTGCTTTGGGGCAAAAAACAGGTGGTAGCTTGTTCCCCTTTGTTGTTTACATTTCCAGCTTGGTGATGGGGTATTGGGAAACATTTTAGCCAATCTTGTAGTGACAAATACACCTGTAGAACATTTTGTACAGCCCTCTGGGGGTGCCCACCTTGAAAGCCTCTACTGGGATCTGTAGCTGGGAGGTGGTAGGCATACCCCATGGGAGGCATCTTCATAGATCAAAGGTTGATGTCCAAGGTTGATGTCCAAGTCAACTGCTGCCTTAAACCAGTCTGAGATATATGGTGGTAAACCACGAAAGATGCATGCTTGTCTTATCTCTCTATCCAGCTCTAGTTGGTGCACTAATAACTTTTCTGACCACAACCGTAAACAGCTTGCCACCTTCTTAAATGATTTCACATAATCCTTCACTGGCTTCCCTCCTTGTTTTAATGTGAACAGTTCTGCTTCCTCTACCTGAACACTATTCTCATCTTCAAAACATAAAGCTTCTAGGAAGAGGACCACTTCAGCAAATTCTTTGGCGTGATCATTATGTAGGTCAGCAACCCACTCAGACACTTCCCCTGTTAAGGATGCAGCTATTGCCACTACCATGGACCGCTGCGTTGGGTATAGTTTTCCATACAGATTCATGTAGCTGATCACTTGGCCCAAATACAAAGCCACCTGCTCTGGATTGGCATCAAACATAGCTTGAATAGGAGGAGGACCCCACATTGGCTGAATCACCTCTTCTCTTTTATTCTCGTACTGGGGCATACGAGACAGGGCGTCAGCCAGAAAATTACACCCACCGGGAACATACCATAGCTTGAACCAGAATCTACTAAAAATTGGGCCCATCTGCTTTGTTTAGGGGATAATTTATGCATCGTCTGCAGGGACTCAAGATTTTTAAGGTCCATCCAGATCTCAAATAGCAGATCAGAGCCCTCTAAGAAATGACGCCAGGTTGTTTCACCACAAATGCTTCTTTCTCCCATATGGCCCAGTGTCTCTCAGTGCTGGTAAACTTCTGGGATGAATTGGCACATGGACACAATACACCCAAATCATTGTGTTGTAATAAAACAGCACCAATAGCCACATAGCCGGTGTCTGCTTCTACAATGAATTGTCAAGTCATGTTGGCATGTACCAATACTGGCTCCTGGGAAAACAGCTTCTTTAAACTATCAAATGCCACCTGACAATCAGAACTCCATTCAATTCTTTGTGACCCTCTTGGCTTAATCCCCCCCTCCAGTTTTTAGCAGTTTGGTTAACTACTGGCTAGTTGGCTAGATGTGCGAAGCCAGGAATAAAATCCCTATAAAAGTTTGCGAACCCGAGGAAGCTCTGCAACTGTTTCCTGGTCTGAGGTTCTTTCCACTCCATTAAGGTCCTCACCTTTGATGGATCCATTTTGATGCCTGCTGAGGAAATACGATACCCCATGTACTCTATCCTACTTTGATGAAAGACACATTTGGACCTTTTAACATACAAGTGGGACTCAAGTAACATCTTCAACACTGAACGCACTAAGGCAATATGTTCCTCCAAAGACCGGGAATATATCAAGATATCATCCAGGTATACAAGAAACCCCTTATAAAGGTGTTCATGCAATACCTCATTTATTAATTGCATAAACACCGAGGGGGCACCTTGTATCCCAAAAGGCATTACACAAAACACATAACTCCCCAATGGACAATTGAACGTTGTCTTCCACTCATTGTCGGGTTTTATGCGTATTCGATGATATGCCTCTCAAAGGTATAGTTGGTGAATATTTGGCCAGTTGATAGAGTAGTGAGGAGGTCTTTCAATAAAGGTAGAGGGTACACATGTTCAACACAGACCCCCTAAAATACCCCTAAAATTGATGTTCAACCCCCTAAAATCAACACATAAGCGAAGCCCTCCATCCTTTTTTTCTCTGAATAGAATGGGGGCAACCATACATGATTTGCTTGGCCGAATGTACCCATGAGCCAGATTGGTGTCTATATACTGCCTCAATTCCTCCTTCTCAGGGCCCGTCATTGGGTACATTCTGGGTTTTGGCAAAATGGCACTGGGCTTTAGCTCTATAGCGCAATCATGCGGTCTATGCGGTGGGAGGACATCACAGGCATTCTCCCTAAACACATCGATTAGATCTTGGTATTGGGATGGAATAGGAACTACATCTCCACTCAGAGACTGGGTCCCCATTACCGGGGACTCCCCACACCTGTTTCCCACTACCTGGGAAATCCTCCTGACCATTTGGGATCTAATACACAGTTTTCTGATATCATCCTCCCACCAGATATTGGGCTTCCACTTGCCCATCCATGAACCTAGAACTATTGGTTCCATTATGTTATCAACTATGATGAATTGAAGACTCTCAACATGATGACCTATCCGTAAGTTAACCAAACTAGTCACGTGAACGGCTGGGGCACCACCTAAAAGAGAACCATCCATCTGCTCAAAATGGATGGGCTGCTTGAGTGTATGAACTGGGATACTCAATTTCTGGACCAATCCTTTGCTAATAATACAGCGGGTGCAACCCGTATCCAGAAGAGCTTGCGCCCTTATCCAACAGCCGTCCCTGTCACCACCCTGGATTTCGACTGGTATCAGAAAAGGACTCACCTCCCCGTTTACCATATAATTGTCCGATCCATCATTACTGCTCTTCCCTTCGTACCATTCCCATCCTTTCTCCTTCTCCTTCCCCTGGTACCCTGTATCAGGGTTCATTCCTGTCTGGTGGCACAACGCTTGATCCAACCCACATGATCGCTCCTCACGTTGTTCTCTCAGTGGTTTTCTGGAAGACACCTCCTGCCTGGGCGTCAAAGGTGGTATTGGGCAATCCCGAGCACAATGGCCAGGCCGGTCACACCGATAACAGCGAAACCCCGGTTGTCTACCCAATTCCAAAGTACGGAGCTGAACAGGTGCAGACCCTTTTGATCTCTGCATACTTGGTTCCTTTAGACATATGCTCTTGGACTTAGTAAGTTTAAGGCTGGTATCCAATTCTACCGCTGACTTGTACCATTGGGTTAATTTCTGCCCTAAATCCCAGTACAAGCATGCCTGTTTCAGGGGTAGGTCTAAGTCCATCTTAAAGTGGTGCACCAAAAGATGCTCAGGTCAGGACCTCAAACGACTGGCTGCTTTTTTAAACGCCCTACATACTCTTTGGCGGGGCAACCTTTTTGTACTAGCTCGAGTAATTCTTCCTCTGCCGTTTTCAGCCAGGTGTCATCCTGAAACCGGAATTGCGGGGCTTCAAGGAACATTCCAGCATCCCACAATTCCAGAGCTCGCTCCCTGTGAAGGTCCGCCACCCAGTCAGCTGCTTCCCCCGATAAGACCGATGAAATTGTGTTAAGCAAAGCCCAATGAGACGGATATAACTCGCCATACGACTCAATGTGTCCCAGTGCCTGGCTAATAAACACTGCTACCCTTTCTGGAGCCCCGTTGAAATTAGTTTGTGGGGGGGAAAAGCCCCAGATGGGCTGTGGGGCTAACCCAACCACCCATATGGGCTCCGTTGACCTCACCCACCTACCAGAGGTTCCAGTGTCCCTACCCCATGATGCAGTGGGGCCCCTCCAAGGCATGGCTGGGGAAAAACTAAAGTTATCCCCCCCCTGCTGGGAACCCAGGTGATCCATTAAAGAAGCTCTGGTCCCTGTGTCCCCCTCATCTCCTCTACCCCTTCCAAACTCCAACCCAATCCCAGCACCTCCTTCCTCTTCGATATCCATGTTTCCACACTGCTCAGTCAACCGGTCCAACACCGTGCGTCGTCTTGGTCGAGGCTGTGCCTTCTTACCCTCCACCTCGTCAGCCCATTGAGGCTTGTTCCAGCTTCCTAGAGGGGGTGTATAAAGCGGCGAAGACGGCTGCCAACCAGCACCAAACTGTGCCACCACGTTCCGCCCGAATTACGCTTTGCTGGCTTCTCATGAATAGGACCACCAACATCATCTTCCATCACCTCCTCAGCCGACCTCACCATTCCTTTGGGACAGACTACCACCTCCTCCACCGGGCTGCCTCTGACCGCTCCCATGAGCTCTTCCTCATCCTCCGCATGTTCAGGCGATGGCTCTGACAAATCGAGTCCCTCCCTGATGCCTTCTGTCATTGTGAGGACTGCAAAGTTGAGAGTTGGCTTCTTGTCAGTCTTCCAGACCAGTCACAGTAACAACAGCTCTTTTTGATTCTGAAAAGTGAGTTTATTAGCACTGGAATCCAAGAATGCAACTGCAAACAAAAATGTTTCAAGCCAACTCTGGCCAAAAGGATTACAATCAGGATTTAAATACCCGCGGACATCTCTCTTCAGCCAATCCATGGCCAGACCTCATTATCCAGCGACAACCAATGGAATCCCTTGGCAAGCGCTCCTCAGACAACCAGCGATGTCCTTCTCAATATCCAATCAGTGCTGACTCCCCACAAAACCACCAATCAGGAACAGGCTGCCATCCATAACTCAGGATTCCAAATTACATTCCAAACATGGTTAAACCGATGCTGTTCTAACCCATCACCCAAAGTGCCCTCACCCGATGCCCCACCTCAGGTAAGTGATCACATGGTCTTGCTGATCCACAGCTGTCAAGCAGGGATCTTGACACTCCTCCTTTTTCCATGTAATTTCCCAATCCTCCAATTGTATATTTTTTCCTATATTTTTTGCCCATGCTATCATGGGTCCTTTCTTCAGCTAGATCAAATTCCAGTAAGTGTTTATATAATTTAGATACTAATTTGCTGGTTGAACCTGTTAATAATTTATCCAGTTGTGTTGCTTTTATTTCTATCCCTCCTTCTTCCATATCTTTTTTGTATCTTGAACTGAGTTGTAAGTATGGCCACCAATCTATTATTATTCCCGATTCTTTCAATTCCTGATTTGATTTTAATCTTCCTGTTTTGTCCACAATTTCCTTATATCTAAGGAAATAAGGATCTATTTTATTTTTATCTAATGTATTGGGATGTATCATTGTCTCCATTGTAGACAGCCAGTTTGGAGTTTTGCAGGTTTTCATCAATGAGTTCCTAATTGTATGGTAATTAAAGTATGTATATTTCTTATTCCCAAGTCTTTTCCCAATGCAAGAGGAAAATCCAACGCCGAGGTGGAGAGAACCTCATGGCGTCCGCTCTCGTCGGGAACCCGGAAGTCTGCTATCAATTTTTCTGCAGCATTCCCCTCCTCTCTTTGGATTGACCTGCAGGGGAGATCTTCCTTTGCAGAAACCAGGTGGGCGGTTTGTACGGAGGATTAGTGG